>VUQR01003619.1:0-11448 GCA_015108515.1 Hemichromis elongatus
TGATGCATTGAGTTTTTCCTTTCCAGTCACCTTTCTCACTCACTGTGTTAATAGACCTCTCTGCATTGAATTGTACCTGCTACTAATCTCTGTCTCTCTTCCACAGCATGTCTTTATCCTGTTCTTTTCTTCTCTCACCCCAACCGGTCGCAGCAGATGGCCGCCCCTCCCTGAGCCTGGTTCTGCCGGAGGTTTCTTCCTGTTAAAAGGGAGTTTTTCCTTCCCATCGTCGCCAAAGTGCTTGCTCATAGGGGGTCATATGATTGTTGGGTTTTCTCTGTATGTACTAAGCGCCTTGAGGCGACTGTTGTTGTGATCTGGCGCTATATAAATAAAATTGAATTGAATTGAATTGAAAAATAGTTGGGTCTGTATCTATAAGTTGAGTGTTTCTTCTTCAGTCACCTTTTTCATCCAGCATGTGTTTATACACCTCTCTGCATGTAATTATTACTTATTATTATTCTCTGGCTCTCTTCTACAGCGTGTCCCCCAACCAGTTGAAGCAGATGGCCAGAGGCTTCTTCCTGTAAACAAGACGTTTTTCCTTTTCACCGTCGCCAAAGTGCTTGATCATAGGAGGTCGTATGATTGTTGGGGGCTTTCTCTGTATCATTGTGAGGTCTTTACACTACAATACGAAGCACCTTTGTTGTTATTTGGCACTAAATGAATTTTCTTGTTGTGTTGCTACTTCAGCTTTAAATTGAAGCTTGAAACATGCAGCGTTTACCAGCCCAGTGATTTCTAAAACACTATTGATTTTTTTTATCTTCTTTGATCTTGAATTTAAATATTATCCATTTTGTGCTGCATTTCAAACCTTGAAATAAAAATCAGCGATATATTGCCATCCTCATACTCTTGAGTGAACAACCTTCAGATAAACTGCAGCAGGGACAGAGGTTTGGATCTAAACGCACGCCTGGTTTTTTGGATAACAGCCATGGGAATGTGTTTCATAATGAATGCCCGACAGGAAGCCGACTCAAAGAAAACAATGCTGCCCACTTTGTGGCCTCCGAAACATTATTAAATTTTATGAACCATGCTGAGACTGTACCTCTCAAAGTAGAACAGGACTGATCCTCCAACAGGGAAGCACAACATTGGACACTGAGGGAATATGTATTTAGGGAAATCAGAAATCTGCTGTGACAAAACTGCTGCCTACATTACAACCTAAATAAAAGGTGGAAATTCAGTAACAGATCTCTGTTAACGACATAAGGTAACTCATGGGATCACCCAAAGTTGGTAAGTCTATCCTCAATGATGAGATTCTCTCGGTTCTCATGTGTTAAGTGGACAAGGTGTGGATGAGGAAGCACTTTCCCAGCTAGCTAGCACTGGCGCCGCCGACTCCTCCCTCCTCACGCTGAAAATTGGTGGGCGGTCCCTCTCATCCCATCATTAAACCAACATGTTAGGTGGTTTAGAGGATTCGTTACTTTTTGAGCTATAGGGGTGCATCATACAGGTCCCCGTAGTGCTCTTCATGCAGCCATACTTGCTAGTATGAACACAATGGAAGTACAGAGCGATGGAAGTGAACACATTAGCTCTCTCTCTTGACTGCTAAGCAGCTCGTTCACATTTATTCACTTGCTGATCACTTAGAGAAGGCTCTCTGCGGTTACATAATGTCTTAACTGTCAAATCTCCTGCATGAATTATCCACATTATCATAATCATCTTGACACACATACTGGCAGACAGCACACCTGCAGGCGAAATTACAGAAAGAGGCCTCGGAAAGTTCACACTGTGCTCAAAAATAAAGGTGATCATATAAAATACTGACTTTCAAACTCATTAGAATTGTTCTCTGTTGTTGCCTTAAATGCTGTATTTCTGTGGACGTTTGCACCTTTAAAGAATTTACCCATTTTACTGCAAATTTTAAAGTAATGAGGGATAACTTAAAACTATCAATAAAGTAAATTACAAACGTCTTTGTACCTCATGGCAAGTTTTTTAGTAAAGCTGTGTGTTTCAGTGTTGGAGTCTTTGACTTTTAGAGCCAGCATTAAAAGTCCATTGGTCCAAATTGGAGTTTTTGGCACTTCTGAGCTGTTTTAATACAAACATGTCTCCCAGTAACACAGCAATTTAAATAAAATAGCCCTAGAGATAAAGTGAAGAGCGATGCATTCGTTTTCCTCATCCTAATGTCAGTTAAGTGAATGCACTGGTCTGTTTCTGTTTGATGAGCTATTTAGAGACTGCTGCATCAGCCCACATGGTGAACGCGATCAGTATCGACGGTCTCGCAGCCTGCAGTCCTCCATCGACCTCACTTTCATTTCCTCTGACCTATTCCAAATGCCAGTCTCTGTTTTACATGCACATTTGACTTTGCTTTCTCTCCCACACAACACTTCCACTGGTTCATTAATTATCAACCAGTGTTAGCCGTAGCGCTGGCTCGCCGCTCGGATGCAGAAGAATGTAAACATTACTGATGAGAAACTCCTCTTAGAGTTTTCTGTCGCCTAACACGGCATCGTCTGTGCTGCTATTCGAGGAACATTCAGTCTAACGTACACTCTGTTCCTGCTGAATATTTGATTACGGCTGAATCCAAGTTGTTATGCTGGTCACGTCCCAGTGTTGCGTCTCTGCTCAGAGGTATTTAGAGGGCTGGCCTTGGAGCAGGTGCACTGTGAGCTTCAGACAGCTGCTGCTCTAACCTTAATACTTATCCACCCTGCTATGAGTGTAAAAGGAGGGATTAATGAAGGTAATAAAAAACAAAGGACATCAAAAGAAAGGAAATCTAAGGAAGCAGATCAAACTGAACTTCCTAACCCTCACACTGATGTATAAAACTATTCTGCCAACAGGTTGGTAAGACAATAATCATTCTGCCTCCATAATATTAGTTTTGGTCATCACCAAAATATAAAGATAAGGACCAGGATTATGGTTACCAGCTATGACGACTTCAAAGGAGGAAAGGAGCTGGTCCATCGCTAAAAAATTTTATTCTTTCTTTCCCACCTACACCATGAAACCAGGACAGAGTTCGTACCCTAACTGTGTCACTGTGTCGTCTTCACCTGGATGTAAACTCTGCCCGACATGTGAGGTACTCTAATGTGACGCCTGAAACATCCAAGGAATTAAGTCAGCGTCATCCTTTCTAATCCAAATGGGATTTACGTTGACCAGACTGCATTGTTAGGGAAGGAGGATCTAGGCAAGGTTATCTGAAGACACTCGCAATTCAGCGTTAGTCTCTCGGCGAGCTGAAGATTAGAGAAGTGAAGCCAAGGGGGAGGAGCAGCCATCTTTACGGAAAGATACTTGAGTGGAAAACAATGGCTAACTTGCTGATGACCTAATCTCAGTCCCATGACAGAGAGTAATGATTCAGCTTTGTAACGTGAAGGTCAAAGGTGGTCACATGATGCAGCAGGCGTACAGAACTTTGTGGGTCAGTGTTTTTAAGGCTCGGTACACTGCCTGCAGTGATACCCTGAAAACATCTGTGCTGGTTATCTATTTTGCTAAAACTAGTCTTTTTATGAGGCTTGCGTAACGTGCAAACTTCCTTTACTTGTGCATTTCAGCATTTTAGCTTCCTGTCTGCACATTAAGAACACAGGAGACTGTCAGCACACAGCTCGAAATACCCTGCACATGCTTTTAGAAGGTTTACAATAAAAGTACTATAAAATGTACAGCAACAGGATGCGAATAAACACATCAGACCAATCAGATCCCTGCATTTGGCAACAAGTGTGCTCAAAGTGCAAACCGCTATTGACTATAGAATGATATGGAAATAGAAAAATAATACCATTTTACCTCAGACAAACAGCTAGTTACATGTTGTCCCAACTCTACCAACAACAGTTCAAATGACACCCTGAAATATGTACGAAATCCCAAGCTTCAATTCCTCGATCTAACCATGAAATCCTCCCTGCTGCTGCCTTCTCCTCAAAATTGGACCAACCCAGAATCTCCATTTCTTCCTTTTCTTGGGCAGAAACTGCTTTATTTTCATTGCAATGCAATTTCTTAGGACAAACATTTTAGGTGTGTGTATATGTTACACCACAGGTTTGTATCCAAAAAGTTTAGAGGACTACGAGGGAAAATAGCACAAGAACTACACCCTTCAAAACGATCATCAAAGCAACACCTCTTTAAGACATCGTGACCTTTGTGTGTGGGACTGCAGTGATTTTAGGCAGTGTACTCCATAAACCCCTCAGACCGTACGAACTATTACACATCAAGCTGAAAGCTGTGCTTCATTTACATTTATAATTCATTTGTGGGCAATAACAACAACCTGCATCACTGTAAGCTTGCTGGTCTCGCCGCTGGCCAGTTGACATCACATAAGGCGACAAACACATTCAGAGCAGTCTTTTTGTAACATCTGAAGACTTTTTTGAATGAACCTCGGACAGCTTTATACGGATGTCTGCAGTCGTAAATGTAACTCAAGCTACTTAATTACCACATCGTCTCATTTTTGTGTTTTACATGTTGTGACGACATTAGGGGTGTCCAAATTCATGGGTTGCATCCTCATGAGGCCGCATTTGTAGACCGATTACGTCACAGCGACGAGACGTAGGCTGTCCAAATTCGTAAAAATTGAGGATGGTCCGGTGTATCCTTCGTGGCCCACCATATCCCAGAATTCATAGCGCGACCCGGCGCCAAATTCAAGTTTCCAATAATAGCAGCCGCTACTAAGTTTTAATATTGCTCTTATTACTCTTTCTGGGTCAAAAAAATAAACTTTTAACATATTTTCAGGTGAGAATGTAGCTGTGTAAACTTCAAATATCTGCTTGGTTTATCAAGACATCACATATTTGCAAACGTGCTTTGACGGTTTTGGAGACGCCTGTTCCCCACCAGCTCGATAGCTAGCCGGCTGGCGAGAACACCGAACTCCCGGCACATCCCCCCTGCAGTCTTCCGCTACTCGGGTTAAACGTGATATATAAGTCACTTAGATAACTTAAACATGTTATTGTTTGGCCTTTTTTAATATTTTATTTCTTCCTGAGTAAATCGGCTTGGCTGAGATTGCAGCTGAGTAACGTCAAAAAGTGTGAGATGATGGTGAGTTTCCTTCAGTGTCCTGTTATATGATAGCAAGGAGCAGACGGCTACGTCCACACGTTCACGACTGTTTTGGACCACTGAAAACAGAGATTTTTAAGAACTCCTGCCAGGGTGGAGATTTTCGAAAACTCAGTTTTTAGCGTTTTATTGTGGACGAAGTTATTTTTCCAAATCTGCTTGTGTGGACGGGATTTTTTTTTTACGAAAACGGAAAATCTGTGTTTTTAAAAATACCCGTGTACATGTGAACGTAGCCTGAGACAGCTGGTGACGCAAGTCTGAAGGCTAGACCGTCCAAATTCACCAGCCGCTCACTTCCGGCCTACCCCACCTCATGAGGACCCGGTCGACGTAGATCCCGTAGATCGGGTCCTCATGAGGATGCAACCCCTGAATTTGGACACGCCTAGTCTTACTGTGCAGTGTCGCCACCTATTGGTTTAGTGTCAATAAGACATTTTTCACGTGTACAACTAACAGGATGTTAATATTTTAGATTTTTAATTCCTCCCTAAATTAAAATTGAAACCAAACTTCCTTTGTTGTCTGTTTTGCTTTTTAACCTTTAACCTAGATTGCTGTTCTGGTATCTGTTTTCCTGTTTTGAAGATATACACGATCGACCTGGGTGGCTGTGATGGTAGTGGAGGTAGAGCAGGTCGTCTACAAACTGAAAGGCTGGTGGTTTGATCCCTGACTGCCAAAGTACCCTTAGGAAAGTTACCAAACTCTGATTTGCTCTCAATGTGTTCACTGAAGTGTGCATTTTTAGTGCCCGAGTAGAAAACAGCTATACCAGAACATTTATCTTTACTGACGAATAATGGAACTAAATGACACTAAATGACCTTTGTGGTGCACAGGGAAGCAAAAAATTCAGGTGCAATTTCAAAAAAACAACAACGATGACTTAAAGAAATCAACAAATCCTGTTAATTACATTTGATATCATTTGTCTGTCAGTTTAATGTGAGATCTAACAGTCAAAAGAAGTACATTGCAAAAGTCCAAACGGTGGTAACATTTCACATTTCATAAAGGTGTGTTCACGATGACTGCAGAGAAAAAGTCTCCTGGGAGCGAATACACATCCACGAGAGCTGTTCCTATAAACCGCAGGTCATGTGGAAGAGTGTGTGAACATGGGGAATAATGTCACGTCTGACTTTTGCAGTGATAACAGCAAGCAGCACATGGTAGTGAACTTCTTCGTGTCAACCGGGTAACCAGCGAGTGTGAGATTTATGCTAAAAAAAACTTTTCTCAGACACTAGAAGGTGTCACCGTTCAAATCAAGTCTCAAGGTGCATTTTGACCAAATGAGTGAAAATGTGGATCTAACCCGTGAACCTCAGGTCGTCAGGGACATTATGAATGCTGAGAGGTTGATGAGGAGCTATTGATTCTCTCCTTAAAATGGTTTATACAACTCGGGAATTTGTGATTTAGGTTTAGGTTTTAAAAGAGAAAAATAACGGTTTTTAGACATGCAGTGTCGGGTGGGCCAGGTATTAAATTAACAGGCTAAATATTCAGCCGTTCCTGTGAATTCCCCCAAAGCCCCGCCGACCCACGTGCTCAGAGAAACCTGGCAGATCCTCTTCAGGCTTAGGGTGAGTTAGAGAGGAATTTAGGAAAGCAAAACAAATCTTCTGAGAAATCAATGAGAGGGTGAGCGGGGGCATTCACATGTGAGTCGAGTGTTGCTGTGGACGTACACTCTGAGTAGAAAAACTGTCGTCTGTTACTTACTTGGAAGTGATTTTCTTTGTTTGACTCTCGAGAATCCCCTTTATTACAGGACATCTATCAACAAGAGAAAAAAGGAAGAACTATCCATGAATACATGCCGCCAAGCCGCCCGTCAACATCAAAGCCTAGGCTGTGCCTGCGGTGCAGACAGTACAGTATGAGCTCAAACACACACCGAGTCTTTTGGACGCGACCGTGCAGACGACTGTTCGGGCATCGGCCCTCAAGACTGAAGGCAGGAACAGAGCAGAGGCAGATGGATGAGAAACCAGCACTTTTACTGAGAGTTGCAGGTTTCTGCTCATCAGCATCACATAACTTTATTCCTCAGAAACAGTCTCCAGTGCTGTTAGGCTCGGTTTAATTATTAGTAGCTGTGCACTCAGAAAAAGGCATTCGTCCCCTAATCGTATTAGCTTTTTGATTAGACATCATTAAGTCCTCCTGCGGCACAGCGGAGACGACCGCAGTTACCTTGGTTAAAGGACTGTGTGATGCAGTGCTCTCATACATCCCTGGCAATAAAAGCTAACTGCTTACGTGCCCATTAGCAAGTACACAGAGCAGAGTTAATACTTAATGCAGGTCTCCTGCCAGCCTGTGGCTAATGCACTCTTAACTGCAAATGCCAAGTTTAGTGGCTGAATCTCCGTGACACTGCTGTGTTCTGGCCGCCAGCAGGAGATTAGAAAATGCAGTGCAAACATCTTGTTGGCCTTGAACTCTTGCCGCTCGCTATTCCCAAGGAAAACCACTCCGATGTGGCGATCGGCAGCAACTGAGCGCTATCGTAAGACTGGATCTGCTGATGAGTCTGCCATCGTGAACTCTGGACTCAGCGGCCACGTCATGCAGAGGATTTTTTTTTTTTTTTTTAAAAAGCACCTGATGGGCAGCAGAAATCTGATCTATCTGATCTGAGCCACGGACTTGCCGTCATCAGGCCGCTAGCTTGAAAATGAAGGCGACTTCTTAATGATCAAGAATCACAAGACAAGGATTTAGAGCAGGAAAAGGACAGGCAGGAGGACTTTGTTCTCCTTCCTAGCGGCTGAGCTACATGAGTGTGTGTTACATCTTTGTATTAGGCTGAGACTTCATAGATCTCATACTGTACCGTGTTTTTGGGTGGGTTCACCTGGGAACAAGAGTGCCCAAGGCACGCTCCTTTGGGAAGCCTACGGCAAAGAACACATGCATGTACAGCCATGGGGGTACATCACCATGTACAACAATGGCTAACACGCACACAATCACACACACACACACAAACACGTGAAGGCATAACTGCGTGCATACACTAATATAAGCATGTGACACACATTCACACATAATGGCACTTTCACTCGTCTATTTTGTTGTTTATCTGTAACACGTTTACATTTCTGCTCTTATTTGTGTGTGTGCGAGTAAAAAGCAGTAACTGCAGACTAAAAACTACCGAGGGGGAACTACTTCCTTACATCCTCGTGGCGACTCTGGGTTACTTTTTGCACAGTAAAACACAGACGTGTGATGTGGCTCCCACCTGCAGGATGGCCCCATAGAGGCGCAGCAGGACGCTCCTCGGCTCATCCCCAACACAGTCCAGGCTGTCGGGGAGGCTGCAGAGGAACAGCTTGTTGCTCAGACCACCCCTGGAACACACACAGGCAGGGAATATGATATTTATATTTGTGTGTGTGTGTGTGTGATTTGATTCACCAGTGCATAGAAGAAACACACCAAAACTAGCAGCTCTGTAGTGGAGTGGTTTACACGTGTGCCTAATAATAAAAAGATCCCAGGAGGAAACACTGCTCTCTTTTTCACATAAGTTTTCCTCTTGATTAAGGGAGTGGCTTAAAATACAATTTATGAGCCAATATTGTTATCGGGCTAATGCTGATATCAGCACGTTGATTGTAAACACAAGGAGAAATTTTTAAAAATAACAAGAAATATTGGCATCAGCCATTATCTAAATCCTTGTGTTAAACACACATACAGCTGCCATTCGTCACTTTAAACAGACGACCTCTTGTCGTTTTCTTTTTTCTAGGAGCACTACATCAATCACTCCTAATCTACTCTCAAAAAAAATGATCCTCCGCCCTCAATAAACATAAAGCAAATTCTTTCTATAAATAATTTATCATTCAGTGACATGTGCCTTGGTTAAGCTGAATATATGAGTGAGTATTTTCTCTTTTAACTCTGCTTTTCTAAGCCAAGGTGCTCCACAAGGCTCGGTCCTGGGGTCATTAATGTTTCCTTTTTAAAGCTTTCCTTTACCCATAACTAGCCATAACTTAATGTTTTCATTATATTTCTAATCCCTGTGAAAAGCACTTACTTACAATACGTCTACCAAAGAAAATGTTGCTTAAAAAAGGCAGACTTTTTTTTTAAACTTTAAACATTTGTACATTTTGAAGTAAAACTATCTGCAATAAAACCCATTAAATGATCACAACACTGATGCCAGAGAGGTTTAACAGAATCGATTGAAGTTAGTTAAAATCAGCTTTTGGGACAGATTTTCTTCTTCTTCTTTTTTTTTTGAGTGTAGACCTATTTGGTTTTTTGGGGGGGTTTTTGACAGGCAGGTGGGCTCCCACCTGCTATAAACTACGTCACCGGCCGGGCTAAGGATACAGACTGCACCACAGTAGCAGATTCTGAATATTAAATGAGCTCTGCTTTTTCGACCACTCTGGGTCACATGGATCTTGTGAGATGATCTTATCGATACGGTTTACAGACACGCACACATCAGATGGTTGAAATAAGCAGAAATAACGGTTCAGATGATCATCCGCACCTGATGATGGTGATCTGGAATAGGTCCTCGGCCAGGCCCTTCCAGGCTCCGTGCAGGAACTCCCTGCACCACAGATAAGCCCTCCTCCGGGTGTCTGGGTCGGGCTGGTCGGAGCGGACCAGCTCCTCACAGTCCTCCTGGGTGTCTGGCTGGACCTGCAGGGCGTTCTCGGTCACCAGCAGGCCCAGTGACATGGAGGGGGAAGAAGAAACCCCGTTGATGAATTTGGTTTTCATTTTTTCAACAGTAAGACAGGAAGAAGGCGAACGCGGGCCCCCTCCGGTGCGTGTGTCGCAGGAGGAAATATTTCAGTTCTTTCTCGCGGTGTTGAGCATACAGTGCTGCAGATTTCTGCGCTTTAATTCCTCTTTAATAACAATAATAATAATAATAGCAATGATTAAAATAATCGCACGAGCCTTGCAGATAACGGAGACAATCTAGATGCGTCTGTCCTCGTGCCGGGATTCAATCGTACTGTGAGACGCGCGCGCAGCATCTCGGGGATGTGATAAGGGCGGAGAAGGAGGGGTCAAACGCGCCCCTTCTCGTCTGTGATTGGATGGCTGTGACACAGCCCCGCAGGACCAAAACAAATCCTGACGGTGCGTTCATGGAGTGTAGGATAGAGAGAGGAATCATGAGGTCCAGGAAAACAAAACTGTTTTTCTCTGTTTAGACCGCCAGTGTCAAACATAAGGCCCGGGGGCCAGACAGTCTCCAATCCGGCCACCCTGCATGGCTACTGAAAATGTGAAGGATGGCATAAATTTTGGACTTTTAACTGTGTTTTCTTTAAAGTTTAATGTTTTAAAGCATGTGTTACATTCATACTACACTATTACTCAATTAGAAAAACAAGTGAATGAAAAACTTGTGGTGGGCATGGTGTTCAGAAAGACAAAATAATGTTGTAAACAACAACAATTAACAAAAACATTCAGCTTTCAAATTTACAAGACACTGGTGATAAACTACTAGAACCTTTTTGGCAATTTTACACCCCTTTTCAGTTGACAGATGTTTTGAAATTGAACTTCTTTTTCTTCACATCAGAGAGCAACTAGGGGTTGCACCAAACTTCCAACTAGTAGATGATGTGCACTGCCTGCCGAGCAACAGCCCCCCCACAAAAAGAGCCAAAATAACGATAAAGATATTGGAAATAAAGAGATAAGGGCACTAAAACCAACCAGAAAATTCACAAAACTACCACAAAGAAATGCCATTTTACTACAAAGAGACAAAAGAGGACCTAAAGATGATCACAAACATACACTGAATCAACACATGTTAAAAATGTTTTTGTTTTTTAGTTTAGTTTTTACTATTTCCAGTGTTAGTTTAAGTATTTTTAATAAATATCCTATGGATGGCATCCAGAGTCGCAATAAACACTTTCTATGCCTCATCAAGCAAGTTGTAATAAAATGTTTTACCAAACTAAAAAAGACTTATACTAAAATTATTTCCTCTACATTTTAGTTTTCAAAATGGTTACTCTTGGTTTTAATTTTTGATGCATTAGCTAGTTGAAATGTTGTTGTTTTTTTCACATTTAGCTTTAGTTTAGTTTTATTTAACTAAAATAACCTTGGTCCAGGTAGACCATCAGTGGATATTAGTCCTTGGCCTTAGGCTGACAGTCTCCTATGCATCCCAGTCAGTATCCCATGTAAGTGTGCTATTAAAGCTCCTTTAACCTGGCCAGACTTGCTATGCATCACTTCGCAACCCCAACAATCAACCAATCAATCAATTAATCAATCAATCAAAATACTTTATTGATCCCCAGA
>VUQR01003620.1:1170-27753 GCA_015108515.1 Hemichromis elongatus
AAGGCCACGAGCCTGCTGGAATGTTTGGAAAAAAAAAAAAAAAAAAAAAAAATCCAAAATGATGAAGAACAATACTTCCTGAAACTGTAGTTGCCAATTCACACAGAACACTGACAATAAATAAGGTCTATTTCCTGACTTGTACTTGATGATAGAGAGTAATAATATGTCACAAAAAACTAAATGAATGGGTCAAATTATGTCATTTGTGTCAATAGGTATTTTCATTTTCTGGAGATGTTGCTCAATGATTCAGTGTTGCTCTAAACAGTATTTATCTGTGGGGTGTGTGAATATGTAACTACATTTTCTTATAAATCTATTGTTTTGTAAATACATTGTGATCATTACACCATCGCCACATATAAATTAGACCAGATCGACAGAGCAAGCCATCACGAAGAGGCAATCTGATACTTTACCAGACAATGTGGGTACTAATAAGTAACACTCAATGATGCTGGATTTTTTTTACAGTATGAATGAATGTGCAGAGGGAAAACTGCCTGATTTTCCCCCGTCATTTCTTTCTTTTTGCTATTGAACATAATAAGTTGTGAGAAATGAATACAGTTATAGAATAACATAGAAAATGATGCTTATTTGTAATTTCACCTTGCAGTATTGTAAAACCATGCCTCCACCGAACCTCAGACATTTGCAGACTCTTAATTATCCTTTGCAGATGATATTTTACCCTTAAATGAGAATTTTTCCCAAGCGCAATATTTAACATTTGAGTTTGGCAACAGGATGTTTAAGTGTTTGCCATGAAAACAAAATATTTTCATCAGTTTCGGTTTTGTTCTGTTTTTTTTTTTAACTGTGAATATTATACAAACTATATACGGACACTGCAGACACACCATGAGACATTTTGCTTCAAATCTCCACATTGATCTATTGCTTAAAAATAATGTACAGAGAAATTATGCTGTTTGTATTATGTAGAGAGAGAGAGAGACAAAAAAAAACAGTGTCAGCTAATGAACTTTAAAGGTAAAGGAATCCTTGGAAAATATTCATTTTAAGGTTTGTGTATTTGTTTTATTTGCCTGATGAAGGCCAATTCTGTGAAACTCACTTAACCAAAAACTTGGAGTTCCTGGAATGCAAATAATTTGTGGGTTTTTATGTGTAAAATAGTTGTATATACAAATAAAGGTGTTCACAAGTTGCCATTGTTACTGTTTATCTTTTTATTCCTCATTTAGGAGCCCAAGTGAGACAGCAGAAAGCTTTGTGACGTCTTGAGCACTGCATTTAAAAACGTCTTCTGAAACCAGTCTGAGTGCAACTGGAAACTGTCAGACTGCACATTTAATTAAAGTACTGTGGAAAACTTTGAGCCACACCTTTCTTCATTTTTGCAAGGAAAACGGCAAAGAGGCACAGCACTTTAATGAAACCCGTGTAAGTGTAAATACAAGTATAATTTGTCCAGTATATCCGCTATCCTGCACATGTCCAAACCATCCTAGCCTTGTTTCTCTAACTTTGTGTCCAAACTGCTCAACCTGAGCTGTCCCTCTGATGTACTCATTTCTAATTTTGTCCATCCTGCTCACTCTCAGTGGATATCTCAGCATTTTCAGTTTAACCTACTGTCTTTTTTTCAGTGCCCATGTCTCCAAACCTACACAATAGCAGTTCTCACTACCATCTTGTAAACCCTGTCTTTTACTCTTGCTGCTGTTCCTCTGTTAGAAATCACCCCTGACATTTGTCTCCAGCCGCTCCATGCTGCCTCCACTCTCTTTTCCACCTCTTGTGCACTGTCCAATGCTTTGGATGGCTGACCCAAGGTATGTAAACTCTTCCACCTACACTACCTCTACTCCTTGAGAGCTTGAAAAAAAGGCAACTGGACTTTTGTAAGTTTTTAAAGACATTTCACCTCTCATCCAAGAGGCTTCCTTAGATAGTGAAGAGTTCAGGTAATACCAGTAAACCCCAGTATGGGCTGTCGCATTGGAGGTGGTCCTGAGAGTCACTAACAATTTATCCAGTGAATTGTCACCTAAGCTAGGGAGTGAAAAAAGGAGTTGCTGGGGCCAACAGATAAAACCCCTGTGAGACATTGGCACACCTCAACAGGATGTGACTCAGATGTACACCTGCGTTTAAAGGAGAAAGGACACTCTTTAGAGGACGGCACTGTTCACATTTTTGGACGGAGAGAAGTAAAGGAGGCCATCTATGTCCAGTGTGAATGACCATCGTTGCTATATATAGTGGCTTAGGGCATCAGCCACCTACAATGTAGTCCTGAGATCCCTTCCCAGGCCTTTCAACGCTCATTGGCACTTTGCCTCAGATGACCTCAGTAGCTCACATGATGGCTGGGTGGTGCAATTTCTCACAGAGGTTTAATCAGCTGGCCCTGCCATTTAAAAAATGGCCCACAGCTAAGGGTGTAAATACCCTGTAACTGAATAGAATTTCAATGTATATTATTTGAAATTACATATATTTCATATTTATATACAAGTACTTAAAGGTAGGAACACTAGAATAAGGTGGTAACAAGTCAGGCTTTTACAGGAAACAAATAATTAAACTGTAAGTACAGTAGTGCATATTTATTTTCAAGAATTGCATAATTTCCTAGTAAATTAGTGGGAAAAACCGCTCCCACTATTTTCCCATTTAAAGCCACAGGTATTTACCTTGTAGGTACTGTACTTTTCCGTATTATAGGCAAACTTGCCCAATTTCTGAGTATTTTACAGGAAAGGAGAGACATATGATCCTGTAAGAAATGTTAAGTACAGAGTAAAAAAAAAATTACAACTAAATAATAGAAAATCCATTATTCACACTGAACATAACGAAAATAAAATAGTAATGTAAAAAAAAAAAATAAAGATGCAAGTGGACAACACTAATCTATTTTATATTATGGCACACGCCCTGAGAAGTAAAGCATATCTACGATGTAAGGCTATGAAATATTGTTTCTTTGCAAGATTAACAAACTCTAAAATTAGTTATGGTGTACTTAAAATTACTTACAGAATAATTTGTTTCTCCTTTCCTGTAAAATACCTGCAAGTTGGGGAAATTTAAACCACTGCATAATAAGGCCTGAAACTCAAAAAGTACAACATATTTATAATGAAAGATGGAGAAATGTTGTCTTTCTGCTAAATTGCCAGTTAATTACGGAGTTATTTATGCACAACTTAAATTATAATTATTTCTTTGTATCCTGTAACACAGCCCAACTTGTTAACCCCTTATTAACGTGTATTTGTCTTTAAGTATTTGTAGCTAAATATAATTGCAAAAGGTGTCATTCCAAATCAAATACACTGATATTTCATTTGATTACAGGGGAAGAACATTCTTAGTCGCAGGTCGTATTATAAAGTGTTAGCGGGGTTTATTTCCTGGGACTCTCCACCAGTTGTTCTTGGCCAATATCCAAAAACAAACTTTGAAGAACCTTTGAAAAGCCTGGTGAGCTATTATTTAAAACCACTTTAAAAATAAGAAGGAGGTCTGGGATTCTTGGAAGTAAAATATAAAGAAATAACAGGTGACTCAAGACTTTTGCATAGTGCTGTTTGTGCTAGTAAAAACTAGCCTCACCCTCAAAATTGATTTTCTCTTCCGTGCATTGATTATATTTCTCTATCTGTCACTGTGAAATCTAATAATGGGGTCTCCTGGGTATATATTATAAAGTCAGTGTTTGCAAAGAGACAGTCTGGTGGAAGAAAGGCTGTAAAGAGGTCAGCCAGTGGAATAAGGGGTTGAATATGTGCACTCAGTTTATTAGAAGTACCAGTCCAAACACTGCAGAAAATATAACTGCTCAAGATAAATCCTTACAAAAACTTACTTCAGAAAAAGTTAAGATGTACTATTAGGAACATTTTCTCTGTAGTTGTTCCACAAATTTATTACTTAGTCCCAAACGACTAAATGTCATGTGGGACATTTAATCATGTGCCCACGTGAGATATAATCGTTTAAAATGCCACCAACGAAAGCAAAAAACAAAGCAAAAAACAAAACCCCCTATGGATAACAACTTTACATGTGCAAAGCGGTGCACCCAGATGTATACGTAATGTTTCCAACCCCTCCCCTAAAAACTGACAAATTAACTAATTTCCACTTCAGATGAGAGATGAGAGGGCTGTGAGACAGCTTTAAAATCATGAGGTAAACAAATATTGGCATTGTGCTATGCATTATGGATAATTAAGGATTTAAAAGGAGAAAATTTCTCTATCAAAAATGTATAATCCAGATTGTATAGATTGTATCCAAACTATTTCAGATTATTTTTATAACATGTGACCAAAATTGGGAAATTAGATTTTTTGTAATGAATTACAGTGTTAGCTGTGTAGAAAGTGAAAACTTTAGCTTGTATATGTTAAGCAGGGTTTTAAATGTAATTATCTGGTCAAAAAAGGGTTATTTATATATTTGTAGTACTTTATAAGTAGTCATTTATATTAATGTAGTCTTTTATGTAGCGATCAAATATTTAGAAATACCTTTTAATAGTTATTTATTTTTTGGCTCTATGTTTCTGCGGCTTTATGTCCAATGAGTATGCAGAACTACAACCTACGTCATATGAAACGGACCGATAACATATCCTTTGGCTGAAGAAAGAGCTAGCAAGGAAGCAAACTGTTAAATAATACTTACGAAGTTAAAAGGCGGAAATGTCTGTACATTCAGACACCCAGACAGCTGAGTGACTCGGCCAAAGTTACAGCCGAAATAAATATTTTGCAGAGACTGCGAGTCTTACAAAGGAATGAGCGATACTTATCGAGGAAGTCGCTAGCGAAAAAGTAGCTAGCTGAGTTGCTAGCTGTCGTTAGCGAGGGGAGTTCTTTGTTTTCTTTTTGAGGTAGAAGTCCAACTAAATATGAAGAGAGACTGTTAGTATTTAACTTTTACTTAGGAGTTTTATACGGATAAGCATGTAAAGAGTGTCCACAGCGGTAGTTTGCTGAACAGTAACTAAACAGTTTGTGGTGTAGAAAGTAAACAGCCAAGGGGGGCAACCTTAGCAGAAAATATCTGATTGTTGGCGTGCACCAGGAAAGGACACGACGACATGGGTAACTGTCTCAAGTCTCCTACAGCAGACGACATTTCTCTGCTCCACGAATCCCAGTCAGACAGGGCGAGTTTCGGTGACGGGACAGACCCGGACCTGGAGCCGCCTCCACCCTACCAGGTGAGCAGCTGCCGAGTCTCAACTTTCAGGTGTTTTAATCCAAAAGGAGGAGCGGTGTCCGACACATGAATAACATCATAGTTTGTCAGGTTATTGTCAGTTAAAAACCTACATGATCATAAAGGATAGGTCCGTTTAATGTCTGTGGCCCTTTCAGGTATAACCATACATCCAATTTAAGTTAACAGAAGGTATTTATCAAAAGTTGCCAAACCAGACAGCGGCTGCATTTTTCACTGTATCCCAGCACAGACCCTAATCTAGTCTGACCACTTTCTTCAGCTTATAGGGTGAGGCACATGCTTTGGTTTCATGTTATTGTTTTCCTGTTTGTGCTACCAGGAACAGGCTCACATGCCCATGTACCATCCCACACCCAGTCAGGCTCGTCTGGTCACCCAGCTTACAGAAGAGGAGCAGATCCGCATAGCTCAGCGCATTGGCCTCATCCAGCACCTCCCTAAGGGCGTTTATGATGGAGGGCAAGATGGCTCAGAGAAGAAGATCAGAGAGTGAGCATTTTACATTTCTGAAATATGATGAGCTTACAACAATCAGGGGTGCTGGCCACATGGTTGCTTTTTTTAAATCTAAGAACTGAATAGATACTTTTTTGGCACTCAAGCTGGTTGCTTCTCAGGAGTACATCGTAAGTAAGTTGTTTAGGATTTTGGCTGTTTCACAGTATGTCACAGTATTATTATTATTATTAATGCAGAAGTCCGTCCTTGTAATATTTTTTTTAATCTATAATAAAAAATAAATAATAAAAAATCTGACACAAGGGTATGAAGTCAGTCGTTAACAGACTACCTCTTTTAGGTTAGATGTAATGTTGATGCTGTTTTCAAACCAAAGCAAAATCAGGCTCATTAGCTCTAAAACAAACTGCATTTGGACTTACTTTTCCAAACTTTGTGGCACAAATTACTCCATTATCTGGGTAAAACATCTGTTAGCCTTAAGTAACATGTTTCCTTTAACTCAGCTGGTTCCCTGTTGTGCCCAACATAGTGACAACATTGACCAAAAATGAAGCAAAACCACACTCCGTTTTCAAAACTGAAAAACTTCCTCTTTTGGTCACAGGTTTTTTGGAGCATCTGTTCTTCTTCTGTTCTCTTTTGTTTATTCCTCATCTGTCTCTTTACTGCTGTTAAATGCAGTGACAAAGCTCCTAAGTAGCTTCTAACAGATATGGCGTTAGCTTACTGCCTTTATTCTGAGTGCGTGTTTAAAAAAAACAAATGCAAGCGAAAATGATATGTTGAGGAGAAAATGATTTTGAGCGAGCAAAAGTTTAATTTGAGCGAACAAAATAATTTTGCATGCAAGAAATGAATTTTAGTGTTTGTGATTATCCATATACACACAATAACACTCCCTCTCGCTCCGTTGTTGGCATTTGCTCTTGCTCAGATCTCTGCTCTGTGTGCTCAGCGGACCTGCTCTCAGTGTGTCGTTCGCGCTTACAACATTTCTGCTTCATGCACTCTCAACTCTCCTTACACCGTTATAAGTGTGCCACATAACCAACCAATCACAGACTTGGATACAAAAATTCTGATTGGCTGTTTTGTCTCCAATCAGCTGACTAGCTACTGTAGCTAAGCCCAGGCAAATATTCTAAAATGCATTTCGTCGCAAAGTGGCAGAGTTTGAAATATTACTCTTTCTGGTTCACAAAGGAACTTTTAGGATATTTTCAGGTGAGAATGTTGTTGTGTAAACTTGAAATGCTCTGCTCGATTCAACACTTATAACGGTGTACAGAGAGTTGAGCGCGCACGAAGCAGAGATGTTGTGAGCGCAATCAACACACTGAGTGCAGGTCCGCAGATGTCTGTGAGCACACAGAGCAGAGATCTGAGCAAGAGCACATGCCAGCAACTGAGCAAGAGGGACCGTTATTGTGTGTGTATATGGATAAACGCAAATACTGAAATTCATTTCTTGCAAATGTTGTTCGCTCAAAGAAGAACTTTAGAAATGATTTATCTTTAAAAAATTAAAAAGCGACTTATGCAGTGTTAGTATTAAGTGTTGTGTACATTAGTTTTTACGTCATGCGATTAGAAATGTGTGAAAGGAAGCTGCACGGTTAGAAAATTTTGATGTGTCAAGCATACAAAGTGCAGATGTTTTGAAACACTGCTCTGAAGTCTGTTTCAAAACACCCAGTGCACATGATTGTGGCTATTTGAAGTTTCGGTGGCTTTAACCCCAGTTTTGACAGGTGGCTTACCTGCTGCTTCTAAGTTTGATTGATATTGTGTAGAACAAACCTGATGACGTCACATACGCCAAGCAAAACCTATAACTTATCAACAGCAGGAGCGGCAAGGCAAAGGAATCTACAGACAGTTGTGGGATCTTTTTGACAGCTGGGTTGGTTAAACCAACAGGATACACACAACGCAACTGCTGATGCCACTGTGGGGTCAAAAGATAACTCACTGATGTATTTGTTGAAAAACACATGATTCACTAGTATTTTGGCAGGAAGTTGTGTTGTAAAGCCAAACATTTATCTCATGGCAAAAAAAGTGCCAACACTATGTATACTCATAACAAAAGTGCCACGTGAATGGATTTTTTTTTTGGAGAGGTAACCTATAAAAACAGAAGCCAATTCAACCTGAAAGCAACACAAAAAAAATCCAATTTTTGAATAAAAATCTTTTCATAGGGCAAATATAGACGTTGTTCCTTGATCCTTTTCTCTTGTTCATCTTCATTTTTCCATCTGCAAAATGAGCAACATTCACTCACGCTTCCAATGTAGACAAAACATCTTCAACAAAGATTGTCGGCCTATACTTAACCTACCCATCAGAGGAGAAAACAAAAAAATTAGGGTAGTCAGTCAAAAAAAAAAACACATGCTCAGAAAACATTTAAAATACTTAAATTGTATGACATTAAATATTGGCCAAACAAATATTTTGTGTCTATTTTTTACAAGCTGTAAGAAACTGTTGAACATGTTCCTTGTTAATTAAATCGCCTTTTAAATTTAATTTTGTGCCATTTATAACATTGCAACACACACATACTGTGTCAGCGCTAGCAGCAGGAGCATCAGTTTCTTCCGTGTTAGTGTCCTCACCGTGGTGCATAAATAAGTAATTAATTAATGCGCTTCATTTTTTTTCCTGCATTTTTGTAAAATGGTACATTTGAAAATTCTTGGATAACAACCGTTTTTATATCTTAACATTACAAATATTATTTTAGCTAAAAAGTTTGGTTATATTTATAGATTAACTGGTATTGTTCTAATAAATAAGCATTATATAGTTTTTTGTCACTGCTGTTGTACGTAGGCAAGAATAATGTGTTTAACCGACTGGGCAAGGGCAGAAATGTTTAAACGTCTAGTCTCTCCATGGTGTACTGGTTAACATGTTGTTATTACTCATGAAAGAGCCCCAGTTTGAAACCAAAGGAAGACACAAACAGAGGGTCAAAAGCTAGAGCACTGTCTGTGCTGTTCCCAAGCATGGATAAATGGGAGGGTTACATCAGGAAGGGCATCCGTTGTAAAATCTGTGCCAAATCAAACATGTGGATCCATCCGCTGTGGCGACCCCTTGGGGAAATAAGCGAGCAGTCGAACGTAGCTTTAAAAGGACTGAAAATGAGACTGAAATGAGTTTAAAAACCAAACTGAATTGAACAAATCCACTCTGGAAACTTACCGTGGCTAAAATTAGTTGAAAAGCAAAATAAAATAAAAACTATTTAGAAAACACGAAACTATAATACCCGACATTTGATTTTGGATAACTGCATGGAGTCTTTGGTAGAACCTATAACTTAATGGTGAGAGTCCGATGCTGTTGCTGCTGTCTAGGTAGGTGCATATCAGGTTATGCCTTAGATTTCCCACTGAAGCATAAAGCCCCAGTTCAATTCAAAGCAAAGTCTAAATCAACTGTTAGTTGTGCACACATAATAACAAACTGATCTGATAAAACTGAATGGTTTTAACGGTTGCTAAAATAAACCTATGATTCTTCGATTAGCTTGGTGTCAAAATCTTTAAACTACAACTGCTTAAATTGTACATTTTCTATGCCTCGTTAGACTGATCAAACAAAATAGAAAACGATACATTTAGTTTTAGAATGAGCACCGGGTCTGTCTTGGCATTTTATTATTAAACAGTCAATGATGAATTGATAACACGTGTCACTACGCTACATTTAAGTATGAATACTTTCAGGTTTAGGAGAACAGTTCATGTGCAAAGTCCGAGAAGATTTCTGCTGTTGTGTGCTTATGCTGAGTGTTTTATCTGTTTTCAGATGCGTGATCTGTATGCTGGACTTTGTTTACGGGGACCCCATCCGGTTTTTGCCGTGTATGCACATCTACCACATGGACTGTATAGATGATTGGCTCATGAGATCCTTCACCTGCCCCTCCTGCATGGAGCCTGTGGATGCTGCCCTGCTCTCCACCTACGAGACCAACTGATTTTTGCGTCCCTTCTTCCCTGGAATCAGTATATCAAACACGACCCCCCTCCAGCTACCAAAATCCAGCAGCTGCCCTCTTATAGAGCGAGAGGAGCTGAAAGAAAAAAATAAAAAATAAAGTGTTGGCTCGTGTCTTGCACTTTAAAAGTTTCCCACTCACCTAAAGTTGGCCTTTCATACCCCTGGTCTGATTCCAGATTGAGCTGGTCTTAAACATCTGTCACACAAGTCGGTAAGAGACGGGTGTCCCGGCGACCCTGCATGGTTGTGTTTCTGTGCACTCTCCAGCTTTGCCGCTAACAGCGAGCATGTGGCATTTGTGTGTGAAAGAGCTCTTTGGTGACTGCCTTTCCACTCGAGCGGGTCTCAGTGGCGTTTTCTCCATCGGCCGACACCTTTATTCATCACTGATCACGACTTAAATGAATAAATTGGTTAAAAAAAAAAAAATACTGATGAAAATGCTCAGATGATTTTCTAGATATGTGTTGGCAACAGTAAATGAGACCTTTCAAACATATTGATCTGTTAAACACATTAAAGTAGCCATGCCCTTTGGATATGTAAGAATACACTGCTGACATTTACACTGTTGGTGTAGAGAAGAAGCCAAACAGGATTACAAAAAGAAAACACTTTACAGAAGTCACCCAAAGTATAAAAGTATACAGTGGTGTACTTTATTTATATAAAAACTACTTAATATGTGTGTTTAGCCGCTCCTCTAAAAATATATTTTGAATTCAAGGGAAAAAAAGTAGAGTTTTGTAATATTTGACCAGACGACGTGTTGTAGTTGACGGCCAGTGTAAAGGGCTCATTTGTGCATGAGCAGGCGGATCAGTCGGTGGAAATTAGAAGCGCTTGCACACACTCTTCATCTGATCCAGAGATTTGCACTTTACTCCTAGGACATTATATAAAACAGTATATTAATATATGTACATTATAACCTTGCACTATCAATACTTCATTCCTTTTATCTCCTGAGATGCAAAAGTTATATAGCTGAAAAGATGTTTTTAAAACATCAGTAGTCACTTATCACATTGAAGTAATCCTGAAGACGCATTTCATGAAATCTGTGATTCAGTAGTGTGGAAATCCACTTTGTTGTGCAATTTTTTTGATTGTTCTTTGATTTTGTTTTTCTTTGTGTGTGTGTGTGTAATTGAAGGGACAGAGGCTTGCTCAGCTTTAAAGGAAGGGTTTGATATTAAATCTTCTTCAAATTCTTGTTTAAAAGAATTTTAAATGTCTCATATATCCATTAAAGAGGACTTATTTGGCTAATTTCCAGCTCCAAATTATTATTCTTGGGTTCACTTCGTAGAGTAACTTTGCAGGATTCTGGCCCTTTCCAACTTTGCTGGCCCTTTAGAACAATAGCTATTCACAGCACGTGTTTATGGCTTGTGTGGTCGCAGCTGGAGCCATGCAATTGACTGTACTAAAAATCTGCTCTTGCTGACTTCATACAGATCCAAAATGCTTGAAACTGAGCCTCTAGAGCAGACTGAAGTCTGACTCAGGGGGTAACGCCTACATAGTCTTCATTATATGAAGCTTTTCTCGATGTTTAATATGAACACCACCAATTTAAAAAGTGTACCCTTGACAGAAAGTAAGGGATAAACAATAATGGATCTGTTTTAAATAGAGAGGGAGAACGTTCTAACCTGGATCACACCAAAGTCCAAATATGCGTCCCCTGCAGGAACTTTGCACATGCTGTCCAGCAAGAATGCACACCAGCATGTTCACCATCGTCATTTGTTTCCATGTAAAGATGAACAAACAAGATTTAAGTTGTTGTTTCCAGGACTTATTGTGCTTTTGTGATCTGTAGGCAGAGCCGGGTGAGCTGTTCCCACGCTTTATGCTAAGCTAATTGCATTCCCTAATCCAGCTTCATCCCTAACACAGAGATAACCTTTGTCTCTGAGCAAATAATGTTGACCTGTTCCTTTAATAAAGAAGCATTGTGTGGCGTAGCTGGTTGGTTCTGAATCTACATGAATACAGTTTTAAATTCTACGCAAATATTGATCACATTTTTTGTTTTGTTGCGCATTATTGTCTTTATTTCTGTTAAACACGTTACATTTATTGCTTTGCTTTTTATTTGTGTTGTTTTGGTGGTGGTGGTGGTGTCTCTTTCATGTTTTCTGTTATGTGTGTAAAACCCACCTTGTATTGAAGTATCCAGCTGTTGGTTACAGTGGTTCCAGTCTGATCGTGCAAACCTCTGTCCCAGCTGAATTTTCAGAGAGTGAGAGTTTTTCCTCTCATGGTGTGACAGTTAAACCAGAGATCATCTTTTTCACTGAGCTCTCCTTTGCTGTGTTTTCCTGATTATTTCTTTATAATCTTTTTTTTCTTCAGTTTTCCTTTTTTTGAATGGCTAAGGAGCCTTTGTGTAAATAATTAATAATAATAAAAAAAATTGAAAAATTATATGTGGTTTTCATTTATTAACATAGAAACATCCACTAACTTGCCCTGAAATTGCTCCCATCAGCCAGTGAAGTGGGCTAAATAATGGGGCAGATTTGTGGCCCTGTGATTACCAAAGTAAGAGATTACAAAAAACACAAAAGCAAAAACACTCGTTTTGAGCTTTTTCAATACTCAAATCTGGCAGTGGAGTGGAGAACGTGACTGCATAATGAGCGCTGTGTGATTTGACTGATGTAGCAACTCGGGCAAAGCCACTTTGTTTCCTCCGCTTGCATCAGCTGCCGAGGAAAACATGAGACCAGTTGTTGCCCGTTTCAAGTGTTTCTGTATGTGACACGCAAATATCTGAGATTGGAATTACAAAAACCACAAGTTTAAATCCCCATTTTAAGTACGATGAAATGTAGTGTACAAAGGCTGTGTGTCCATTTCTTAAGCACCTTTTGAGAAGAATACGTTGCAACATGCGCCTTCTTTCCTCAGATATAAGAGCTGACGCAGCTAATCAGCTTTGCAGTGCTGCAAGATCTGCGTGCCTCTGCTGTTTTTAGATTAAAACTCAGACAACTTTGACAAACACGAGGACAGACGTGGAAATGTCCCCTATTCATTTGCGACCATAATGAGATTTTTGTGTGGCAACATTAAAACTGCACTAATGTCTCAAGAGTTTAGGCTGAAGGATTAGTTGAACTACTCGTATATGCATCGCTTATTGAGAGAATGCTTGATTTACTCCTTCTTCATAAATAAAAAACAAAGTCTTTTTGTCGCAGTAGGCAGCAGTGGAGCTGGGAAAATGCAGTGTTGCTCAAAAATTTAAAAGAAGCAAGACAATACAATAAAGAACTTAAACCTCAGATGAAAGGCACAATACTTTCACTCTGTGGGTATCATATGAGAATAGTGTAACAGATCAACACAGAATAACCAAGCGCATTGATAGTTACGCATTTATTTTTGCATCCATGACCCATTTATATGAAAAATCATGTGAATAGATCCTTTTTTCTTTACCAGTACTGACAGTTCAAGTTTAGACATTTTAGTTGAGATTTATTATCATGGCTCAGAAGGCATCGAGCAGCCTACGCTGTCTGCAAAGGAGGACATGCAATCACTTTCTCAAAAACAGCTCAACACAATGATCGGTTTGTGCCATTGTTCTAATGATGAGTGGCAGCTGGTCACAGAGAAATACGCAGTCACAAATCATTAGGGTTTGTACATCCCATGAAAGGTGACGGGAATGGTGCACTCCACCTCGGCCCTGGCGACCTCAGAAAGATCCTTGGCGTTGAGGATGAGGAGGTACGCTGGTCTCTGGGCACCGGGAGCTGCGACAATGGTAAGCAGCACCCCTGTGGGGACGGCAAACACCAGCCTTGCTTAAAAATGACTTCTTAAATTACAAGTAATTGTTAAAACACAACGCATGGAACATTATAATTTAATTGCTGTAGACTTACCGTCATCCTCATCGACAGCATCAGGAGTCTGTACAAACAAGGGCTCTGAGGGGTAGGAGTCAGGCTCCTGCCATACCCAGGTCTCCTTGGTCTTCACGTTCAACTTGCAGATCTACACAGAAATCGAAAGAAAAAAATCAACACATTTTTTTTCTACACTGACAGTCTGAAATCTACTGCTCTAGTCTCTTACCCTGTCTGGTATGAAGTGGTTGAGACCCAAGGCATAGGCGTAAGTGTAATTCTTGCCGCCATACCTCTTGTAGTTAATCTGAGGAAACTCAAAAGCTACAAAACAAACGAACAATAAAAGATCACTCGGTAGCCATTCATCTCTTTTTGTCCATCTATCCAATTTAAGGTTGCAGTTGAGGGTGGAGCTGTCATAGAGCACGAGGAAGGCTACACCCTGAACAGATATGCAAACCTTCACACCTACAGTCAGTCACCAGTTAACTCCGTTTATGCTTTTTGGGTAGTTGTACCTAGAGACAAGAAGAGAGGCCCCAGATAGGCCCCACACTGGAAACAAATACCAGGACCCTCTTGCTGTGAGACAACAGTGCAAACCACTGCACAACTAAATCATTCAATGAAGTCTAAAAATGTCTTCTTGAAAAATAGCTGCAATGTCACCTTGGTGAGGACTGGAGAACAGCACCTCAGGCTCAAGCCAGGTCGACCCATCAGCGTGCATGGTGGCTGTAGCTGTGGTGTACGGCAGGCTCACCAGATTCTTTCCCTGCTCCTCCTACATCAAATTCGGAACATGGTGAGAACAATGAAACCTTGCATCTGTTTATGGAAGATTTTATCACTCTTATGAGAAAGAAAAGCGCTCACCTTGTGGACATCCAGGGGAATGACATATCTGCGCACCTCTGGCTGGGGGGCGAGCATGGCTGCCTTCTTTACCTCGTCCCAGTTAGCCCTCAGGTTGGCCAACCAGAGGTAGTTGTAAACAAACTCAAAGCTGCAACACAGAAATGATCATGAGTAATAATCTTTCTGGATCAAACAAATGTGGTGAGTTGAGTGCTTCAGTTACCCTTTCCAGGCACAAAGGTCAACGACAATGAAGCCCTGGTCTTCGAAGGCATTGATATGATGAAACATGCCAATGGGTGCTCCTTTAAACTTGAGATCGATGTACTCTCCTGGGTCCTTCTTGGCAATGTGGAACAGGGTCTGCAAGAGAACATCAACATCAGTTGAGATTTTAGAAAGACAGCAGCCAAAAACACCAGTGTGGGGCTATAAAGATATTCATCCGGCTCCTGTCCTTACTCCTTGGCTCTCATTGGATTCGAAGCAGTCCATGTAGTTGCAGCCACGGATACTCCAGGCGCTCAGGAACTTCAGCAGGTTGATTTTCACAGGAGTCTCCACAAAGACAAAGTAGTTGTCCGTCATGCCGAAACTGAAGTAGATAAAAACACAAAACAATAAAACTAACTAAACAACAACTAAATTCAATTCAGTTCAGTTTTATTTATATAGATCCAAATCGCAACAACAGTTACCTCAGGGAACTTTATATTGTAAGGTAAAGACCCTTAAATAATACAGAGAAAACAATCACAGGACCCCCTGTAATCAAGCACTTGGGCGACAGTGGGAAGGAAAAACATTTTTTAACAGGAAGAAGCCTCAGGTAGAGCCTGGCTCAGGGAGGTGCGCCCATCTCAGAGTGCGAGGGGAGAGAGGCAGGTCAAAAATAAAACTGAGTTACTCACACAGACTCACACACATGTGGACACACATGTGGACAAACCTGTGCACGTAGGAAGGCTTGAATCTCTGATAGCTGGGGAACTGCACCACCACCTTGGACTTGTCGATTGGATCAGATTTATCTACAGAAGAAAAAGTTGTGGTGTTTTAAAGGGATCACTCACTGTCTCGAAGTCTCCACTTGGTCCAACACTTCATAAAATCTATATGATGTTTACACTGACCGAAAATATGACCTTTTTCATAAGTAATTTATATTTTTGCACTTTAGCCTTACTTTCTATGTCCAAAACACTCACACTGTTATATTTAATGCCTGGCTATATTTTTTTAATAACAGGTATTTTAGAAATAGCTATTGTACAGTAGATTAAACATCATAAGTACATTTACTTATTCAGCTTATTTAGAAATGAACCATCTTTTCAAATCCCATCTTATTTTTTGCACAAACTGAATTGAGTTTAAAGAGAAACTGAGTCTTTGTGTTATTGTTACATGCAGGGTTGATCTACACCTTTCTGCGTGGGTGGGATCCTGACAATATTGTAGGCCAGTGCTGCTCCTTTCCCCATGCAGTTTCCAATGTTATACACAGTACCGTCCCTCTCAATATGAGGGTGGGCAGTCACTCCATTAATATTGACATAGTTGCACATATCGACCTGCACAGAAAATAAAGGTGAAAGCCATAAAGGTGAAAAGATTGCTTGTCTCAGATTCTCAGGTTCAATGTATTTTATTGATGTACCTTCTTCAGAGTCTCCAGCGTATCTGTGTTGACTTTAGTGAGGTAGTTGGTTTCTGTTACAGCATAATAATCCTCACCAATAGGGTAGACATTCACCAAGCAGTTGTCTGTGACCTCAACACCTTGGAAGTAAGTGAAAAACCTGCAGCCGAAAAAAAAAAACAGGAAAAGACTGCAGTCTATACTGGAGTGTAACAAAAAAAAAAGAAAAAGGGAACTTGGAGGAAAAATACTGCAAATATTTCACAGCTTTGAGACATTTCTAATTTGCACTCAAATGTGTCCATGTGGAACCAACCTGGAGAAGATATTCTTGCAGGGATCAGGATATGCGAATGTACCAAACTCAGTAATGACCACACGCTTCTCTGTAATGGCTCGCACATAAGCATCTGTCCTGACAAACCTAAATAGAGGGAAGAGCAAATGCAACATGCACTTTATGTTTCGTTGACTACCCTCAGACTTTCCATAAATGCAGCAAGTGGATGGGGAATGTGCTAAACAATACAATCACATGTTTGCAGCAGTGTTTCATGCAAATGTTTTTGCTATCTATGAATCAAAATCTAATGTCAGGACTCAACATGAGCAAATTAGCTAGACTGTGTTTGGTTATCCATGACAACATACAGTCTAAGGGCAACATATGATGTTTCACACGAAATCACAAAGCACTGGCTACTCAACTGCAGTTCAAATGCGATACGTGACACATTGATAAATGACCGCCTTACTTCCGGAAGTAGGTGACTTGGCCATTCTTGAAGTCAAATTTGTGCAGGAGGGCCTGGCCATCAAAGAGGTGATAGAAGGGTTCATCTCCAACCTCAAAAAGCCCGGGTCCCAGACGGAGAAGGCTTCCCTTCAGAAACGAAGGAATCCGGCCTACAGAATGGATGTGGATCAGAGACAGTTATAAACTAGAAAGTATAAATTTCCAAAAAAGTTCAGTTGATATGCAAATGTCAAAGAGTTATTTTTGTGTCTAGTCTATTTCTGTCTGAAAGATGTAAACAAACCTGTGACTGTTGCGGGAATAGTCTCAGACAGCTCCTCACATGTCTCAAAAAGCTTCCTGTAGCCACCAGCTGGGTGTTCAAATCTGTTAGCAAAAAAAAAAAAAAAGAAAGAAAAAGTGAAAAGAGCAAAGACATCGAGAAACACTGCAGCCAAAGAAATTATTGCTGGTGGGTTTTTTGCAGGTTAAAATTATATATCTATTAGCTTTAAGTCATTTTAGGATTTCTGATGACTCGTTTCTGCACCCACACATGGTCAGAAACATAACCTGCTCCTGACTACCGAGTCCTGTGAAAAACACCACAGGATTAGGTTAAAGATTTGTCTACCGAAAAGCCAAATAATTAATTGCATACATTTCCAAAAAGTAATGAAACAAACATCACAGTTTTCACCTAACCAACCTGTTTAGTTATCTCATTAAAAAACAAAAAACTGCCCTGCTTGTCGTGCAATGTAATAAGAAATATACATATACAATTGAACTCATTAGAAACTGACCGGCTAACCATGGTTCCTTCTTGCTGTTGAATATAAAACAAAAAGCAAACTGTAACAAAAACCTGTTGTCACTGGTCCAGTAACTGGAAGCCTCTGATCTCCCACTGGATTTGAGGTATTTATTCATCTGGGCCTCCTCGGAGTCAATCTACGCAATCAGCGCTCTAAAGCTTTGTCCCGGCCAGTCATGTCACATGGGGAACAAGAATCCTATTGTGCCAATATCCTCTTCTGGGTGACCCAGTGGCTACCCCTCTCAACCTGGATTTATTGCTGAGAATGTGCGCTGCAAAAAGGGATGCTTGGCAAAAGAGTTGCGTTTGCACATGGGATTTCTTTCTTTTCTTTTTTTAACTGTTCTGATTTCTGTATTAAGATACAAGTATGCTGAGTCATTTTAGCACTGATGCAACATGCAGGTCAACAAACCATCATAAAAAAAAAAGCCCAACAGTAGAAACTGATCCACATTACATTGGTTTTGCACGTTGTGTAACATAAAGATAAACACCTTTCTCATATAAACTACAGTTTTTTATCCCAAGTAAGTAGAAGCTAGCTGCTGCTAATCAAATGAACTTGACTAAGTGATCATCAGTAATCTGTGAGCATCTCTATAAAAGGTTTTGGCAGTTTGCAAGTGTGGAGCAATCTTCCCAGCAATCACCACAGTCTTCCCAGGAGTGGACGCCAAGTTCAGAATGTGCCATGATCAGAAAAACTGCAAAAAACCCAAGACCTACATCTCAGACTCTACAGGCTTCAGTTGGCATGTTAATTATTAAAGTTCATGGCAGTATAAGACTGTTTGGAAATCATACTCTAAAAAGAACACGGCAACACATCTCAGTTCAGTTTCATCTGAACAAACCATAAACCTCCTGGTCCGCTGTCCTTTAGCAAAACCCAAACACAGTATATCAACACAAACACCTCATAGCACAGTGGTGAAGGGTGGGCGGATTTTGGCTGTTTTGCAGTCACAGGACCCGGGCAGCTTGCGGACACTGAGTTAACCATGAACTTCTCTGTATGTCAGTGTTCTAGAGTCAAATGTGAGCCCATCTGTTCAAAAGATAAAGCTTGGCCGAAACTGGGTCATGCAACAGGATAATAATCTGAAAAAAGAATAAAGGATTTGCAATGGTCCAGTCACAGTCCGGACCTTGACCTAAGTGAAATTCTGTGGCAGGACCTTCAGAGAGCTGCCCACAAACCTCAATGAACTGAAGCGACATTGTAAAGAAGAGTGGGACAAAATTCCTTCACTGACTGTATGTGGGGAAACCAAACAGGTAATTATGACCCCAAAATGAAATAAACGAGATAAACCCACTGCTATCTGAACCTAAACCCTATTTTTCTTCTTGTTGGAGATTAGTACTAAATAAAAATAAGCAATGTTTTTCAGTTAAACCTCACTGCTATCACTAGGTGTGATTATACAATGACTGTTATACAAAATGCGACTCGGGTGAAATGTGGCCAGTTGTTCTTCGCTCTGAGCACAAAATGCCTTAACTTGCTTGTCTCAGCGCCGCGATAATCCAGGTGAAAAGGATTAGCCTGAAGACAAACACTGCATTGTTCCTCCTGGGGAAAAAAAAAAAAAACACCATTAGGAGAGTTGTGTCACCGCTGTGCAGAGCTGTGACGTAGCGGCCTCAGCCAACACAGGAGCCACGAGAAACACAAAACATTGTTGTGATAATCTCTCGGGAAAGAAACAAAGCATTTCTGAGCTCTACGGTGATAATCGCTGCAGTAAGGGGTCAGCATAAGTCACACATCAAATATAATCAGCACCCAAAACAGTGAATTTAAGAAACAAACAGCTGATTAGACCACAAACAAGTCAAGTAAATGCAAACCCTGCCCATATTTAAGTGAAAAGATGTACTACACAACACGGTTCTTCTTAAAGATCATCTTTCAACCTTAAATGTTTTGCAGAGTGCTTTACAGTTTTCACTCAGCGCATCAAAATCGACTAATATCGAGCACACCGAAGCAAAGATTGGAGATTTTTTGAGGATCGATGCCTTACAGCATGCAGTCACAGTAAAGTGGCTTAATATCTGCGGTAACAAGCAGCAAAAGGTCTCTGATGATATCGCCAATACAAATAAGACAGCACTCGTCTTTGAACTGAAAAACAGGTGGTAGACTGTTCATTATAATTTCAGCCTAATGAGACTCTGGGCTTAAAAAGAGATCTTTTAGTGTATGATGTTGAAGTACCTTATTTTATCCAGCCAATAGAGCGGATAGATGCTGAGAAGATGGTCGGTTTAAAACTGGGAAGTCTTTAAATGAGCTCTTACAACTAAAAACACTGTTAGAAACACAACATAGCCTCAGGCAGAAACTGTGACAGTAATTTAGCTTCATTTTCTTTTTTCTTTTTTGTTTTTTTATTTACTGATTTTGTAGGAAAAGAAAGAGTAAGATAATCTTTCACAATCAAAACAAGTTACAAGACTGCAAGTATTATTTGGATCTGGAGTTTTTCATTTTTGAAGAAGTTGTAAGCTTTGGAACAAAATACTTTCAGCTTCAGCGCAAAAACAGCGTTGCTGCAAAATTTACTTAGACCTTTCTCCCCCTCTGGCTCTCAGCTACATCCTCCCCGGTGGAGATTTTTCAGATGTGGAGTCATTATCATCAATCAGATCCAGATCCAGAAAACTTCACCAACTTCTTCCACTTGCTAAAGCCAATTAAACCATGCAGTGTACTGAAAGCCAGTAAATATAGTCTAAAATATCTGCTTTAGATTAAACTCATGGGTGAAAGAATTTGTCACACCATCCCCACTTTTATATTTTCTTCCATCTAGATAGTAATAACTGCAAACTGAGGATCACCATCATTAATTTCTCGAGTTCATGTAACAAAATCCAGGATCTGTGACTGACAGAGATGCTACAGGACATGTCAGGAAACAAGTCCACCATCTCATGGATTACTGACTACCTGACAGGTAGGCTGCAATATGTGAGACTGCCTGCTTTATTGATGGGCAGTACAGGAGCTCCACAGGGGGCAGTGCTGTCTCCAGTTCATGCCACCTACTGAAATACTCTGAACAATTGTGGAGTGGATGGATATATTAGTGATGGGGCAGGAAGAGGAGTACAGAACTGGATGAATTTGTGGAGAGTTCTGGGAAGAATCACCTGATTCTGAATGCAAATAAGAACAGAGAGATAGTGTTTGACTTCAGAACAAAAAAACAACATGACCCGTGTCTGTCATGAGACAAGATGATGTGGTGGAGGAGTACCTCATGACGAAAGGCTGAACTGGAAGACTGACATAGAGGCTGTGAAAAAAAGGGGGATGAGCAGCCTCTATTTCCTATGAAAGTGTAATCCTTCAATGTGAGGTTTTCAATCACTCAGCTGCAGTGAACACATTGTACTTTGCTGTGTTCTGCAGGGGGGAGCAGCATCCGAGCCTTAGACACCAGCAGACTGGATATAACCACTTACTGGACAGGTAGTGGAACAGCTTCTCTAACAGACTGATTCAGCTCTGCTGCCACAAGGACAGACACAGGAAATCTGTCTTACAGAATGCTATCGATGTCTGTATTCAACATAGCAGCCTGGCAGTGAATCATCTGAAAATAATAATATTGTATTAGATAGCTTCATGGAATTGGTGGCTGAGCAGCTGCAAGCCTTCCATTAGTTTACATTGAAATGCAAAGGGTTGGATGCAGTGGTGTAAAGCACGCTGCCACTGGACTCTAGATCAATGGAGGCATGTTCTCTGTAGTGACGAATCACACTTCTCCATCTAGCAATCTGATTGCCTAGTATGGGTTTGGAGATTGCCAGGAGAACAGTGCTTATGTAACTGCACTGTGCAAAAAGTAAAATTTGGTGGAGGGGGCATTATATTCCCAGTTAAACTCAATGAATGCTGTCATAAAAGGATAGCTTTTTCTAAATAGTTTTAGTTAACCAGACTGGGTTAATTCATGGCTGGGTATGGAGGGTTGTTTGAAAACCTATGCTTAAGTAGTTTTCCCAACACTTTACATCAATACTCAATGAAGCTCTTTGGCCACGTACCTGTATGTAAAAATGAAAATAAAGGGCGCCCTCTGCTGGTAATTAACTGCAGGTCAAAAGTCTTTCTACATAGTACTAACCGTGTAGCACGCTCATTTAAAGGAAAATCGATTGATTACATGAGGTAAATTAGCGTCCAGACTTGATGTTATGGTGTTTTAATTATTTACTTTAAAACCGCCAGTTTCGCCACACGCATGCGCACTTCAATCGATAATTACCCAAGATGGCGGCGCGACGCTACAGTTTGCTGTAGTCGCTAGTTAGCACATACCCAGAAAGAAATTACCTTAAAAACCAAATTGGTTGGATAACCAGTTGATAGACGGCAGTGTGGTTTAAGACAAGTAGTTGGCGGTTGCGTTACAACGGTTTTAAGTCGGGAAAATGAGCTACACGACGAAGGTGGTGCAGGTGACGAACGTGTCGCCGAGCACAACGTCGGAGCAGATGAGGACACTGTTCGGTTTTCTGGGAACCATCGAAGAGCTGAAGTTATTTCCTCCAGAGTACGTATAAATAATTGTTTGTGGGTTTATTAGGGGCTGCGATAATGTAGTCACACGCTGTTTGATCGTGTTTCCCGGTAGACTGGTTAGCATGCAAACGTAGGTCTATGCTAACCAGTGACCTGACCCACAGTCTTTTATAATGTCTTTGTCTGGCCTCGTGAACCACAAGTTAATCCTATTTATTTCTTTGATAGTCTCCTTATTTCCTAAACACGGATAAAAACCTCTATTTAGACTTAATAAGTCCCCTCGGTGTTTATTTGGGTCTTAGTATTACCTTAGTGTTTTGTTTTTAAAAGTATGCCATGTCTCTTTTCTCAATGAGAGGAAATGTTGCAAAAGTAATTAATAATGAATATAACCACGCCTAGGTCAAGTTTACGAGGAAGGGAAAATTAGATGTATTAACTTTGTCTCGTGAAACACTTTGACTTGTGTCTTAGATGTTTTGTTACGGTTAGGGTAACTCTAGTCCTCCTTTTCCCGGTCGATTTTATTATAGTTGAAAGTCTTTCCAACAGCCCACAGTACATTTTCTCCTTTTAAAATATACATTCAGGGCCTGGATTGTTATATTTGTGTTTATTTCTGTTTAAAGCATATGTTATAAATCTGCTTTAAACTCTGTATATATTTGTTGTGTGTCAAATCCACACTTAAGTGACTAACACAGCATGTGGGTGCCACTGGACCACATCAGGTTGTCAGAACTTCTTTTTCCAGCTGCTTCCCTTAGGGATCCACAGCTGACCATCTGCCTGTATCTTACCCTATCCCTAGCATCCTCCTCTGTCACACCAACTCTCTGCACGTCCTCCTTCACTACATCCATGAACCCCCCCCCCCCCCCCCCCCCCCCCCCCCCCCCCCTAACCCCCCCCCCTCCCCTCTCTGGTCTCCCAATTTTCTTCCTGCCTTGTAGCTCTATATTCAACATCCTTTTTCTAATATATCTACTATCCCTCCTCTGGATGTGTCCAAACCATCTCCGACTTGTTTCCATGTGCTGTCCCTGATTTTGTCCATCCTGGTCACTCCAAATCTTAACATCTTCAGGTCGGCCTTCTGTCTATTTGTCAGTGCCACTGTCTCTAAACCATACATCATAGCACGTTTCACTACAGTTTTATCTACCCTTTCTTTCACTCTTGCCACCATCCTCCTGTCACAAATCACCCTGAAATTTGTCTCGATCCACTCCACCTTGCTCCAATCTTTTCTCCATCTCACTTGTGAACTGTCCGTTGAATTGGACGGTTGACACCAGGTATTTAAACTCCACTACCTTTGAAATTGCTGCTCCTTGCATCGTCTGTCTTACATCAGGATGTCAAAACAGGCTGAAGAAAGCAATGTTTAGATTTTTTTAAAATGTTTTTTTTTATCGCAGTTTTGCCCAAATTCATGTCATCCTTCTTTACGACTTCTATAGTGATTCACCGATGCCAGTGACATCCCGGGTGTGCTTTGTGAAGTTCCAGGAGCCAGAGTCCGTTGGTGTGTCTCAGCATCTGACTAACACGGTGTTTGTGGACAGAGCGCTGATAGTGGTCCCGTTTGCTGAAGGTTTGTATAAAACCTCATTGTTGAATGAACTGTGATGGTGCAAGAGCGTAAAAAGTTTTTTTTTTTTTCTTGTCTCCTGCGATTTCACCCTGGCATGCTTATATGAGCTTTCTAAGATAATTTTGAATGAAAGTGGTAATGCCATCTTTCTCCCATGGCTCGTGTGTTTAAAGCAGACTTCTGCTGTCAGATTTGTGGTGAACTGTTTTAGCGCATTGCACATCTGTTTTAGCACAACAACCCTTAAACAGATCTTTGTTACCTGGAGTTAAGTTGTTCGGGATATAGCGAGGTGTTTGTCTCTGCCTAAAACAGTAATGTGCTCTGCGCTTAGAAAGTTCAGCGTACCAAACTCTGCTTTACACACCAGGACACGGACATCTGTGGGCACCACAGGCACGTCAAAGTTCAGAAGTGATGTACTTGAAACGCTTAACCAAATGCATTTTTATTCTCACCATATATTCGACTACCCTCTGTTAAACTTCTCTCTGTTATTTGTGTGTGTATGTGTGTGTGTGTGTATGTGTGTGTGTAATTTTTGTAGTGAAGAAGGCAAAAGCAGCCCCCTCGTTGATGGCTGAAAGTGGTCCTCTGCCTGCCAACAGGGAATTGTAGACATTTGCAAAGGCCAGCGAGCATACAAGCCCCACCACTCTCTCTCTCTCTCTCTCTCTTCTCATTTTGTCTCATTTTTTTTCTTTCTCTGCCTTATCTTTTTCTTTCCTTCTGTCTAAATTGTCTTTCCCAGGTGGTTTTGAGAATAAAGTTCAGATTTCTAGGGCATAACCTGAAACAGTGCAAATTCTGCACTATTTAACGACACTTTTGAGGGCTGCTTGGTCATTTGTTTTATGGTTAAGAAACGGCTCCTTCGCAGATAAGGCTGGCTGTATTCATCACTTTTTAAAGTCAACACAGAGGCCATTCCAGTCCACAGACTAGTAAATGCTTGTTTGTTCATTAGAGTAATTGCAGCTGATGCAGTTTATGTGATTTGGTGCCACAGGCACCATCATGCTCTTTTAAAGCTCACTAGCGTACACAAACAGATTTTAAACAACAGCTGAAAGTAGTCCCCAGCAGATGGACAGTTGTTTGAATAACACCACAGTACTTTACGTTCACTGTACTTTTTTAAAGAACCCACTTCGGCTTCTATAGAAATCAGTCAATATATTTCTAGCCTAAGATTTCAGTAGTACCAAATAGGATTGCAACTAAAAGCTGGAAATCTGTGTGGGAAATCTATGCCACAACGTAACACGATGTAAATGTCGTTAGAAATATAGCCGCAACTACAGCAGTTGGCCTGTTCAGCACCGCTGATTCCTCTTGTGCATTTCACAATTTGGAGGGAAAATATGTTTGCATGTAAAAAAAAAAAATGACCTAAACAAATAGCAGGGACCCAGGAGGGGGAAAACGATCCCAGAATTGTATTTGTTTATATCTGCTGGGAATGCATGTAAAACAGCAGGACATGATGATTTACACATAATGCTGCAGCACTAGCATAAATGCTGGTAACGACATCAACCGCTTGCGTAGGATGCGTTGTAGCCTCGCAGAAGTCTAAATCAGGCCGGAGATGGTATTCACTAGATTTGTGGACGGTAACAAGAATATTTCCAGCCTCATCCTTTCCTGAATGGCTTTGAAAAAACAAACAAAAACAAAACTTGGAAGTGACACTAGTTATTTGGCTCTGGTGAAATAATGGTACATGTCTGGGTTGTTTGTTTTTTTTTTAGTTAATACAAAAACGCCCTAATGCCAAAGTAGCCTACTCTGCACAGACTAGCTTTAGGGTTTTTGTTTAACCTGACGTTGTAATTTCAGACTTGACAAGTGGAAAACTAGTCAGTGATATAATAAATACATGGAACTAAAACTCTCTGGTATAAGTCCTCTGAGATAGGCGACCGACATGACGTAGTGTTGGTCCAGTATCCTCTTTAACAGTGGTTTTCTTTTGTTGTTGTGTTTTACAGTTCTTTTTCCTGGCTCAGCCAGTCCTGTATACCAGGCCCTGCTGAAAATACCATCCAACCGTTTTGTCTCCTGCAGCATTTTCTCTCTCCAGTGTGCTCTTGTGTTTAAGTGTTGTGTGTCTGTATTTAGGTGATGTCTCTTTTGTGAATGGATTAAGTGTGAGATGATGATGATGATGAGGTATTCGAAAGATAAAATTGGAGGTATTTTGCATTTTAAAATAAACAGCCCACCATCCTCTGTCCAGGTTTGGTTAATTGATGCAGTGACAGGTAAGGATACTGAGATAATGACGCAGGCAGCATCTAGCCTGAATTTTGTTATTGCCATTTAGCATATAAACTACTTAATTCTCTGAAATGTGTTTGTGGTGAGTAGACGCTGATGGTTTGCATAGTGTTCTTGCCGAATCCCTAAAATTCTCTCTGTTGTGTGTGTATCTCAATTTTTCTCTGTGTGCTTTTAGTAGCGAAGCCGCCAACGTGAATCGCTTGTTTCAGTAAACGTCAAAAATGAAAATTGAGGGCACACCGAACTGGAGAAGCAGCTGTGCTTGCTAACGTTTGGTTCATGACTTAAAAAACACATTCAGGTGATCTATTCTTGGCAGTGTTCATTGGAGTAGTGTGATTTATTCCAGCAATAGTTAAGTCACTGCAATGATTATGTTGAATTAAGGGAACTCTTCTCTGATGTATGAGGTAAACATGTGAAGAAATGTGAACACTTTTCTCTCTTCTCTTTTTTTTTTTTTTTTTTTTTTTTTAAAATTTTTTTTTTTTTTGTTATTTTGT
>VUQR01003620.1:27773-56050 GCA_015108515.1 Hemichromis elongatus
CTTTCTCCTCTCCTAATGCCTTTTTCTTTATTCCTGTAGGATCTATTCCAGATGAGGCTAAAGCTTTGTCACTGCTGGCGCCAGCAAATGCTGTTGCAGGAATTCTGCCAGGAGGAGGCCTTCTTCCGATGCCTAATCCCATCCCCAATCCACCTGTAAGACCTCAACGTTTAACTGTGTTGGATGTTGCATGGTGACATAATGTTACATACAAAATGTAACCATTTAAAGACACAGAGTGTTTAGGGTGTAAGATAACATAAAAATACGACCCACAGTTAAACTGATTTTTGTTTTTAAGTTGGATTAAGTCCATCTGGTAGCTTTTCATCTCACCAGGTGGAATTTGCATAGTTGCATAATAGTTTAAACCTGTTTTTTTTCTCCACATGTTGCATTTAGAGATCGAAGGGAAATGCTTTCTTCTTTTTTTGGTAATTTGTAGGATTGTGGTAATGCAAAATACTTGTGCTCGTTCACATCCTTTTAGCATAAAAAGTTTTAAGTAGTCAGTCATGTTGCCAAGCTACAGGTCTCTTGCCAAGTTGTGATGAAGCAGTATCCTATCTAAGGTTGTCTTCATCCACTCACACGTCCATCAGTCACTCCTTGACTTCTGCTTTGTCCCGTTCCAAGTCGAAGGCATCTACATCAATTAATTTACAGCGTGTTTGCTTACATCACATCTTTACATGCCTCGCTGGCAATTTTACAATGAGAGAAATTAGTCTCCCGTACATAAGAAGTGATTTTTGGCCCAGTGTATCAGATAGCACCAATATAATAACAAACATTCGTTAGGTGTTGGTATTTGGATATTCTTGGCCTGACATGAATTTGTTTATTCCAGCTTGCGAACCCCTTTGGTGCACCCAACATGGATGCAATGGCAGCGTTTGGATTCCCGGGAGCTGGTATGAATCCCCAGGTGAGTGGTTTTCTGAAATGGCAGTGAACAAAGTTGATGTTAAATGTTTTGATCTGACAGTCTTTATCCTCCCATCTCCACACAGGCTGCTGATCAGCTGTTGAAGTTGATGACGGATCCAAAGTAAGCCTCTTTAAAGAAACTGCTTTGAATGCTGTGCATTAGGGTTCTTTGTTTTGTTTTGTTTTTTATCAGGCACTGTATAACAACTGAGGCACAGAGTAAGAAGCAGTTGTTTGGTGTTTTGTAGTAATGAGTCAACTAATTAATATTTATTTGTTTAGACTGAATCCCCTGGCGGCTGGGATAAACCTGAATGCTGGGCTGAAGGCTGACGCAGCTAATAAAGAAATCGAAGAGGCAATGAAGAGAGTCAGAGAGGCCCAGTCGCTCATTTCTGCTGCTATTGAACCTGGACGTGAGTGCATTATAGTTCAGAAGATTTTGTTGCTAGGATGTTGACTTTGCAGTATAAAACAGTATCTGGTTTGTCTGCACTGCAGTCATTACAAACACTTATAATTAGGTCGCCCTCACTTCCCCAGATGATTTCCTTGGCAGGTTTTTATGTTTGCAAATAGTTTTTTGCTTTTGTTTTCAATGTTAAGAAAGAAAACTTGTTATACAAAAATTATTAACCTGTGTTTTGTTTTCCTGACGTGCAGATAAGGAGACAAAGAAGAAGCATTCTCGGACCAGGTCCAGGTCCAGGTCCAGAAGGAGGAGGTCCCGATCACGTTCCAGACACAGGTGATTTACTGAAACGTTTCATGGGATGGATGAAGCTTTGTTTGTTTGTTTTCATGTGAACAGCAAAGTTAAAGTTTGTGAATGAATGGTTTCAGACGAACCAGGAGCAGGTCGAGGCGCAGATCCAGATCGAGAAGCAGGAGACGCTCCAAAAGCCCACGCAAGAGACACACCCACTCTAGAGACAGAGGGAGGAGATCTCGCAGCAGATCCAGGCGGGTTAACTGTGTGAAAGCCTGAGCCCGAGCCTGTACTCTGAGGTCAGCAGCTGTGAAACTGAGATCTAAATCTACATGTATGCATGTTTTTTAATCTACAGAGAGCGAAAGAAAGATGATGCAGGGAGAAGGAAATCCAAAACGCCACCTAAAAGCTACAGCACAGCGAGGAGGTCACGCAGTGTGAGCCGGTGAGTACAGCCGAGGGCTTCAGTTGATAAGTGCTTGAATTCTAACCTGGTCAAGACTTTTTAATATTGAAGAGAATTTAATGATTGGGTAAATCTGACCATAGACCAAGTAAAAAAAAAAAAAAAATTCAACAGGAATAGTTAAAGGTCCATTGTTAAGTATGTTTCTTCCCTAATCACAATAAAGCTGCGAATGCTTTGACAGGTAAAAGGATTTAAAATTTATGACAGTTTTTAATGAAATGCTGGATTTTTGGTTTTCAGTAAAGTGCATTTATTTCAGCTGCTTCTTTTATCCTGCGTATGTGCAAAACTTAAATGATTTTCTTCTTTTTGCAGAAGACGCAGGAAAAGTCGCAGCGCCAGCCGTTCTCCTAAGAAGTCTCCTAAAAGGAAAAACTCCCCGTCTCCATCTCCTCGAAGGTTGTCATATGTGTCTAATACCTCCTGGCTGCACTGAATGTGTATTTGAAGTTTCTCGTGAATGATTCTTTAAAGGAGAAGTAAAATTGTATCTTTTACTAATCTTATTGTGGACTCTCCGTCCTGTTCAGACACAAAAAAGAAAAGAAGAGGGAGAAGGAAAGGGACCGGGACCGTAGGAGCGATAAAGAGCGCAGCCGTGAAGAACGGGAGCGCTCCAGCAGCAAGAAAAAGAAGAGTAAAGACAAAGAAAGGGAACGTGACCGGAAATCAGATGCAGAGAAAGATGTTAAGGTTGGTGTGTTGTAGTTTTATACCCTGTGAGCATCACTGTTCTAATGTTAGCTAGACCGAGGGAGTTTGTGTGCCTCATGCATCGGCTTCCTTTCACAGATAACCAGAGACTACGATGAGGAAGAGCAAGGCTACGACAGTGAGAAGGAGCGAGGCGACAGGAAAGACTCGGACGACTCCGCTTTGTCTCCTCGGTCAGTAGAAGGTAATGGCACAGCGCGTCCCGCGAAGCAGGCCAGAGTTAATGGCGCAGATGATCGCCACGAAGAGGACATGGACGTCAGCGACTGACTCGTCCGTCCCGTCCCACATTCTCCCTCCATGTTGGTTGTGAAAAAGCTATAACTTTCCCCCCTCCTGCTGGGCTGAATCTGAAAATGTGAATTGTTTGAAATGTATCAGTTTCTGTCACAGAAGGGAAGCGTGCCCTTTTGCAAATGTTTGATGCTAAAAATCGTCTACCCTGACATTTTTTTTGGTTTGTCACATTTACTGTAAGTGGTCTTTCTGCTCTTTGCTGCTACAGATGTAATAGATTACAACTGGAAGTAGGCTTGCTTTGCTTTTCTTTAGCTTGTGTTACCAGATTTTTTTTCTTTTCGTCTTTACATATTGAACCTTTTTCATTTGTTATGTGGGGTGGTGTGATGCACGGGTCTCTGTCTTCACCAAAAATGCAAAGTTACTGCGTTTAGCTTCTTGTTATCTCAGAGTACTGGTTGTTTTATCAAGGATTTCTTTTATATATTAAAGCTTATTTGAAGAGCTAAGACTGTGAACGTTTGCATCTTTCACCTCAAAACACTTAAATCACAGACAAGTCTACAGTTTCAGCTCTGTGATCACAGAGCCTTCAAATTGGTCAAACTAGTCAAAAGCAGATGTGCCTAAATTGCTAATGCTAACCTCTGGCATCATGTAGGGTCAGTGCAGCAATACTACAGTCTTTATTGGCATAAAACTACTTTGATGCTGATGGAGGATTTCAAAACATTCTAATACATTTTCTAGTTCAGTTAGATCAGGGATGTCAAACTCATTTTACACATATAGCCCACTTTGATGTGAAGTGGGACAGATCATTTAAATGAAATCAAGTTCTGTAATTATAAATTCAGAATATGTAGTTTCATGAATCACAGAAAATGCTCGTGTACATCGCCGTCATGTAGCTGGAGCAACAGGAAAACCTGTTAAATCTATGAAAATCCAGGTAAAATTTCAAAATCTAAGCACACCTTCACATTTTCTTAAGCTGGCTAGCGGGCCACATTGGAGTCTTTGCTGAGCCAATTCTTGTCCCTGGGCCTTATGTTTGATACCCTAACTTGGACTAATCTGGCATTAATTTCCAGGCATTTTTAGGATGTTGAATATCTTTATTAAAAAAAAAAAATTGCTCTCTCTCATCCTAAAGTGAAAAGAAGCCGAGGCTCTGAGAAATGAATTAAATACTTTTCAGATAAAAATGACCAGTTTTACTTTCTAATATTTGCACTAAACATTGAAGCTAAACAGACAGTGCTCTTCTAGTTTATTGAAACGTACGTGTCTTCACACGCACTGATGATAAATCGGGGGAAACTTTATAATCTTTAGTATCTTGGGATAAAACCAGCTCTCCCTTCTTAGCCTTTAATAAACAGACTACAATATTGTCTAAGAGCGTTGCCAGATTTGACCTAAAATACCCACTGAAGCGATAAAAACCCCAGTATATCAAAATATTTATCCAGCCCTCTCTGGAAGCCTCATAAAAATTTTATTAAAACACACAGTCAGTTGAAAGATGATGCTGGTGCTTTATTTAAAGGGAAGTGAAGTAGGTATGGTTGCAGTACATATTAGCTGAAGCCAGACACAGCTCAATGGATCAGATAATTTCTTATCTGGACAGTTGAGAGATCCAGCAATGATCAACTTCACAGCTTAGTTCCCTCTACTTGCATTTATACATGTATACATATAGATATATATATAAAAAGAAAATCATATGCAGACAACAATCAAGGAGAATTTATAAGCACTAAAAGGTTTTCTAAGAGTCGGTGTTTCCGTTTCTCCTTAAGTACCAGACAGCCTGCAGGTAGTAGAACAGAGAATATACCTTAAAGATTCATGTGATCCAGGAGGCCAACACAGCCAGAGCATGCCTTAAATATACTTCTTATCAGTGCAGTGTTAAACTAAGAACAGTTTACCTGATATCTCACCTGGGTTCTCCCACGCACAAACGTACACACAACAACCCCGGTACAGTAGAGTTACTCACTCACACACTGAGCACATACGATCACGACAGACATGGAGAGACAGCCGAGAGGTAACATGAGCTAACCTGAAGATGCAGGAGACTGCGTCCCTGCGCAGGGGGAAAGGCTCGGATATCGTACTGTAACAATGGAGGTCTTCTTTAATGCTAAACCTTATCCCAGCTGGTTAAAAACATTCTTATGTACCGGAAATGTATTGCTACACAGTGTTACTCATTTGAGTTCATCTTTCTCTCTCTCTATATATAATACATAATATATAAATGAATATTAAGCACAGTTTGAGGATATAGCTATATTTGCTATTCTTTTTGTTGTGAAGTACAGACGTGAATTATTTACAGACGAGGGCGTCAGTGCACTTTCAAGAATGAGAAGTCAGTTCTCGGTCCTTGAAGATGAGGGAAAATACTAAAGTAGTGACGATGAAGCCTGACAGCTTTCAGAGTAGAGAACAGCAGCACGGAGCAGTGGGTTTAACTGCTCTGTTGAACAGCGAGTACAATGAAAGCTATCATTGATTTCACAAAAACGGCTCCCGAAGCATCTACATGTGAGGTGGCGCTCTGTAACACCTGCTTGCATTGATTTGCTTTGGATCCATCAGCCAATGGAACAACTGATCAGTAAGACCAGCACCCACCCGCCCCTTCCTTTTCACAGCTAATAAATACAGAATAAAACAACACAATATTCCTTTTTTTTTTTGTCTGCACTCCCAAACTTGCTGGCCATATCCCTGTTTACAGATCAGAGGTCTGGGAAACGACTGGGATCTTCTTTGTACTCGGCAGGGATGAAGAAAATGGACTCATCGAATTCGTCGTAACGGAATTCCTGAAAGGTGACGGTCGCTGTGATCGTGGGGAAGACGGGGATGTCTGTGAGGCAGAAAACATGCACACACAACAGATTGGTGATCCTGCTCCTGAAACTCATCAACTCACAGGAATGCAGTGACAGGTCGCCTTACGTACCGAGTTTGACGGGAAAACCAGGCGGAAGTTTCATCTGGACAAACTCTCTGAGTTTGTTGAAGTGCTTGAACGGAGCTATGACCTCCAACACGTTCAGTAATCTGGAAGCAGAGGAGAGTGAATCAGAACCTCAAAAATTCTTACAAAAATGAGTAAAAAATAAAACCGATTCACTGCAAGTTTAGAGTGAAAGCTAAGGGGACTGGGAAACTACCAGCACCAAGGCTGGAAATGATGCAAGAAGTGCAAAAAGTTTATGGTACAAATTATATTATTTATTATCTACAGCACTGGTCTATTTTAGATGATTATGACATTAAAACCGAACACGGTCAAAGTAGTACACACAGCATATTTAAACCTACAAAGCAAAACATGCAAAGGGGAAAAATTACATTAAAAAACCATTAGCTCTGATAAAGAGAGGGTTTTATTGCTGCCTCCATTAAGGTTCATTCAGTAGAAGAGCTAAAGCAATTTACTGCCTTTACTAAGTTCCAGTAATATTTAACAACATTGCCCGTAACCCATTACAGACAAAACCCAAGCCACATCCCGCCTGAATCCCACATCACTACAACATGTAATTATCTTTTAAAGTCTTGGTTTTATCCTACACAAAGTCGCCAAAAGACTACATGTGACGGCAAATAAAACCAGAACAGAAGAGAAGAAAAAGGAGCTGGGAACGTGCAGCAATAACACTGAAATCAGTGCTTGTTAGACATAAAACATTTAGCTGATTGACGATGGAATTAAAAGACAACTTTTTGATACACAAACACTTTAGTCATGTGTCAAAGTCCCCCCGACAAAAAAAGCAAGCTAAAAACAATCCTGCATCCAGCTTTTGCAATGCACTGAAAGGACGGTTTAGTTCATTACATCTAAAAAAAAAAAGTATCTTTGGGATTAAGATGACTCCAAAGAGTTCCTGAAGAATTTCCTGACACATGTAAAACAGTTTATCAAGACAAGGATTCACACCTTGGCTCATCTGAACACTTACATGATTATTAGGGGGACCACAATCCTCAGGACAACCCCAACAGCTGTTAACTACCTGCGAGCCTCCCATCAGTCGTTTTAGAACTAATTAAGTCTCTTGGATGAGATGTGAAAGCTTCACAGACTAAAAAGAAGAACTGACACGGACTTAATCAAGTCAGAAAAATTGTTTTTTGTGGAAAAATCTACTCCAAAATGTATTATCAACTCTTGGAAAAAAAACAAAGGTTTAAAAGATTAAAAAAAGAGAGAAAAAAAAAGTTATAAAACTGAAGAACTCTTATCAGCCAGCCCCATCATTTGGCCCAACACCGAGAATAAGACTCAACACATGAAAGCTTTGCAGCTCCAAGGTTACAGGTGCATACAGTAAGGCATGAAAAGAAGCAAATGAGAAATTTTTACTTCAAACAAACCGTGCTAGGTTCCCATGGTGGCCAAGCTGAGTCTAAGAAATTTTTTTGCGAAGGGTGGTGAAGGTGGGGGAGCGTTTGAATTTTGTAATCTTCTCATCAGGGGCTCTCTCACACAACCAGTTGAAGCCCTTTTGTCTACCTGGCCCAATTATCTGATGTGATTCATTTTATCTCTGCGCTACCCTTTTCTAGTATCCCAAGTGTATCCACCCAGGCTCAATCTGCACAGAAAGCTTCGCAAATAGATCTAAGGAGGAAGGGATGTACTTACGACTCAATGCCTAGAGGGAAATCCTGGCTCATGGCTACAGTAGCTTTGAAGTTCTTCTTGCTTTCCTTACAAACAAGCTCTCTGCCAAGATGAGGTGGCCTGAAGGTGAGAAGAGGCACAGAGAAACACAAAAAGATGTTATTTCACACTCAGCAGTTATACATATTTTCTTCTACCTGCCCTAATTACGGCTAGCACTGATGAAATTGTAGAAAACACAAGGTGCTTACTTTCCGTGCTCCGCGGTTATGTACTCTTCCCAAGAAATTGTATTGGGCGCGGGAGCTGTGAGGGACTGCCTTCTCACGGGCTGGGGGGGCAGAAAAACATCTGTCATGGTTAGCACAATTCACCGCTGGCAGATAAGCCACGGCCCTGAATTCGTTCTTTCTCACCTCAAAATTCTGCTCACTGATGCTGCCTCCTTTGCTTAAGCTCTCCATGATGGCTTTATTCCTCAGGATGTCTTCTTCACTTAGGTGCTCCCGCCGTTTCCTTGACTCCAGCACCAGACCGTTCACTGCATAGAAGTCAGCCAGGAAGTTTCCAACTCTCTCCTGTACAGGGAAAAAACAGAAGGTGCTATACTTCCATGTGATGCACAGGCTGTACGGGGGATCAAAGTGGGGCTTGTGATGCCTTCAAGGGGTCATAAGGTAAAACCTAAGGGCTAAATACATATATTTCCTTCTAATCTTTCAATGTGCTTTTAAGTTTTCAGGATACCACGAAAGAAAGAGACTCAAATGAAGAAGTAAAGAAATAAAAGAAATGCTCTTTAGTGCAGCAACTGTCAAACTGGGGCTGAATTTATAACACATATGTAGAAAAAATGAGCAGTTAAGGTCCCACAACATCCTCAGTCATGTGGGGATCATACTTAACACTAGCCATCTGCTGCAACCTAGGCACATGGCTGCCCCTCCCTGATCCTGGTTCAGCTGGATGTTGCTTCCTCTTAAAAGGGAGTTCTTTCTTCCCACTGTTATAATGTGGTTGCTCAGTTTTCTCCAAATACTGTAGGATTTGTAACCTAGGACTATAAAACGCATCGAGGCAACTGTTTTTGTAAAATGGGAAAGGTCTGGCCCTTTATTTTTCTCACGAGTACTTAAAAAACCCCAAATTCCCTTTGATATGTTTTTTTTACCTTCTTCATCCTAATGTCATCACATTGCTTTTACTTTAACCATACTGTGAAATAAGCCTTACTGTTTTATCCTCTCTGAAGAGCCAACCGATCTGACTACGGGAGAAAGTGATGGACTTGGTAGAAAGGGTTGCAGAGTAGACGTCGCTGCTCATCAGAATATCCACCTCCTCTTCTGTCTCCATCTCTGACTCCTTGAGGCAAAAACACCGAGTCAACTACTTGCTGTTCATTTCTTTCACATCTTGCTGATGTCAAACAGAGGTCTCGTTATGCCCCCCCCCACACACACAGTTACCTCGTGGTGTATTCTTTGGTACACTTTTGCTTCGTTGTCCAGAACCACAAAGGACTGGGACGGTGCGGCGTCGCCGTTGAAAATGAAGCTAAGATCGCCGCGCTGACATTTCATATCGGTGAAGTCTATGAGAGTGGTGTCAAGTCTAAATCAAGAGAGAGGAGGAAGAGTGTGTGAGGATAGGTACGTCCTACTTTTCAGAGCTAAAAGAAGTTCTCGACCTCAATATGAAACATTTGCTACATTAAACACACAGTGGTGTGCAGACTTAAGCTAGTATTCATATCTTACCTGATATTGATGCCCTGCTTGTAGATTTTACAGGCATCAGATGGCAGCATCCGGGACAATAAAGGCACTACAACAGACGAGACGTGCATTCATTCAGGAGTGACTTCCTGCTGCGTTCGCATTTAATTGACGTTTTTGTGTGAGGTTACAGCTCCGGTAATTTTCAAGGGATTTAAAACTTGAAAGTAACCGTATAAAGCATTACACACTGTAACCGTGTGTGAGAATATGTTACAAGAAATATTCAAAACTTTCACATTTGTGTGAAAGTTAAAACTCACCCCAGCTCTGAAAGTCCCAGTGCAGCTCCAGATAAAAGTCACCGAGCTGCACCAAAGCATTCAAACACGTCAAAAGGTCAACGCACAACACAAGAGAAAGTTCAGATTATACGCGCATCATCGCCGGATATTACATGCTCACAGGTAGTCAGGAGACATTTAACCGAATCAATACATAGAAGGTTTTTCAAACTTTATGGGACTAAAGGTTTAATGATGCTTGTGAAAAACCGGAGTTCGTCATCACAGTGTGTCAGTGAGTCTCACCTCTCTGAGAGCTTTGAGTAATTTTGGCCTCTTGTCTTCCACACTCTCCCTCGACTGCTGCTTTAGTTTACGAAGTATTGCCGTGACTGGGGGAAGACAACAGGGATGGATCATCATTTGAATTTAAAAAAATGTGGTATGACACCGAGTTTTTCCATTGTGTGCCACATACAACCCGCCGTGATCTTAAGTGGGCTGGATGGGCAAAACTGTCCTTTCTGTCAGTGTAAAAATAACTACACATTAAATCCCTAAAATATCTTAATATAAGAAAAAGAAATGGCAATTTTAACAGCATGTTTCATTTTTTCAAGATGATTTCATTGTTCAGTTTTCATTTAATTCCTCTGATTTAGCCTTATGGACATTCATGCTATCATTATCAATAGCAGAGACTGTAAAACATATAAAAATAAAGTTAAACGTCCAAAAATGTATGCTCTCCTTCATATTACCAGGTGCACCACATTCGAGTCTCCGCCAGGCCGATTCTGGCCACCTGGCCTCATGTTTGACAACCCTGATCTAAAGTCACAACTATAACCAAATACAAGCAGACCATTACACCCACAGAGGTGTAGTGTTTCCGTCCTTACTGAACACACTGAGGGTTGACTTTGTAAAGCACACTTGGAACACTTGTTTTTTCAAAATGTAAAATTTCCTCCTGTACATAACCAAATTCAGACAATCTTTATGCTTAGAGACGACTTGTCTAACACAGACTTATCAAACAGGGCTGGCCAAACACTCAATAGCAACTGTATTAGAAAAATGTATGTAATCTGATTCACTTCACTGCAAACCTTGTTATGCTTTTGCTGATACAAAAGAAACGCATAGATTGAATTAATGTTTAAGTGAAATCTAACCAAACTGACAATAAATCCCCACTATACTCGCCATAAAAGGACATCCTGGAACTGCATTATATAGGTGAGCGTTTTAACGGGAGCTGCTGAGTGCATGTTATTAATACATTTTTAAACCTCTAAAGGATGAATAGTGGCACAAGCCACAAATATTTTATGGTGGTCACCCTCTCTTCCAACATTTTCGGATGACCTTTCACGCTGAGGGAGATACGAGTGCCACCAAATGCATATTTCACAACCACTCCACAGGACTGAACTCTGTCACCCAAATCCCGACACACTGATTGCCAGAAAGCGTCAGTTAAAATTGTCTGATTTTCATAGATTATTACATAACACAAAAAAAACACTGAATCCCACCCAGCTTTATATAATTTATATAACTGTGCAAGCACCACAGCCGTGATTGGATCAGCTGATGTAACTCGCTGGCTCGTGAAGTGCCCTTCCTCTCACAAACTGACCAGCGTCCTCTCAATGATACCAGAATGAACCAGAGGGGGGGGGAAAAAAAAAATCATATCAGCATATCTCACACATATACTCGGTTATTTCAGCCAGGGGAAATATTAGGCAGAAAATAGACGTGACCGAGGAGAAGTGCTGACGAGGCACACGCTGCTACACTCGGGCACCTCATAATCGCACGTCCAGATAGCGAGCTGCTGACACGATGTGCACATGTGTAAAAGTGAAAGGTGATGACTGATGACATGACTGCAGAGCTTTGTGAAAAGCTTTAACACACACTTGATATTCGGCAAACCCCATTATTATTCTGTGCTCTCTCTGTCTGATACCAGCTGTGCACCGGCAGTTATTTAGCCAAAGATTTAAATCTAAATATCCTTTGTCACTGGATTATGAATTTCTATGCATGGTTTAAATGCACCCCCCCATTCCCTCTGCCCCTCTGCCACCCCTTCACCCTTGTGAGTGATGTGACCTTCTCAAAAGCAAAGCTCCTGGTCCCAGTCCCAAGACAGCCTGCCACAGCGAGCACAGAGAGCCGAGACGCATACTAACAAGGCTGAGGGTCATTATTCAAACTAGCAGGCCTCAAACGCTTTGTCGCAGGCTGTGTAAGAAAATGATGCTCATAGCTCGCTCATGTCATCTATAGAGCCGAAAGCAAGAACTAAAAATGTGCAGCTCAGCACAGCTACAGAAACTAAAATAAATTATTTACTGTTCAGTCCTTTTTGCAGACAATTTATATGTTACTTTATCTTGTACAAATCATACTAACTTAACCCCAAACCTACAAGGACAAAGGAGCGATATATCACCAAAGCATCAGCTAGGACCTTTTACATGTCATTTGACTCATTTCACTGGATGTCAGACCTAAAAGCGTAGCATCATTAAGCAGGGCAGTGGCAAGCGTTAAGCTTGGGGCTAACACTAAGCCTTTGCTAAGGCAGCGTTCCAGCCCATCTGGATGGTGAGTGCTCTGAGAAAATCTCCACCATAGCTTTTTAGATGGGATGTCCAGCCCACAGTTGCTGTGGTTAAACACTTAAATGACTAACAAATGATCCTTTAATCACTAATACTTCTCTCATTACCTTATGACAGTACTGGAGGAGACAATTTGCTAGAAATTCGAAATCTTCAGCAGTATTACACAAGTTTTATTTGTCAAAAAAAATGAAACACTGAAATGATTGTAGGCGTGTCACTGAGATAGCCACAAACAGATCTAAATATTAAAAGTTCAAGTCAGTCCACAGCTATTCAGAGTGCTTTTTTAAAAGGCTTACTCATTTGCCTGTCGCCGTAGCTGATGGCTTCTGCTAGAGGACTCCATCCCTGTGCATTTTTTATCTTTACAGGTGCATTATGGGCCAACAGGAGGAGCGCACACTCTGAAAGTGGGGAAAAAAGAGAAGAAACAACCAAACAATGAGTGACAAATGTGATTAGGTCTACATTGCTGTTACTGCTGCGAGATCACTACATGCATAATTGTAATAAGCAAATAGTTATTACAAATGTAAGTGAATGCTGAATTTTTACAAAAGACTGACAAGCCTAGCTCCGTGTGCAGTATAGTGTTCTGCACATGCTCATATTGCGCTCATTTACAGGACCATGATTTGAAGAGTTGGTAGAATGGGTTTACACACAATAATGTTTTACATACTGTATAAAAATATCCCCCTAAAAAACTCAGTTTGCTTTAATTGTGTGAACGGGCCTGACAACATGTTTGGAGCTGTGGGTGCTGAAATCACACCACAACCTTTAACTTTTGTGAATGTAATCTCATTCATTACAATGTCACGGTTTTAACAGCAGAGAGCAGCAGGATTAAAAATGGCTCGAAAGCGACATGTGATTGATATTAGTCATAACGGCCTGTGTTTGTGTCACTGTTTGCCAACTGAAATAACAAAGTGTACATCACAGAAACGTCAATTTAGAGTAATTTCTATAAAGACACAGCACATGGGTGCAGACAGAGCAGGAGAGAAGCGAACAGATGGTAATGCTGGCCACATTAGAGAATGACACATGCTTACACTAAACATTTCCTGCATGTCGGGGAGTGCCATAAAAACTAAAAGTAGTACACTTGGTCTTCAGTTACTCAAATGACAGGAGTGCATGAGGACTCTTGACTTTACTCATTCCTGCAGTTATACTTGGCAGATTTGGCTCTAGCAAGGAAATAATGGCAGACTGTGAAACAGCTGTCTGCATCTGGATTAAGTTGAGGCAGCTGTTCTGTCTTTATTTGATGGCATGCCAAACTAGACATCAGACAGGCATTATGCCACTTTGTTACGCAGTGAAGTAGATACAGGGGAGCTGTGGCTCAGGTGGTAGAGCGGGTGGTCCACTAATTGCATGGTCGCTAACATGATAACCTTGGGCAAGACACAACCTCTTTTCTAATATTTCAGTTTAATCTGTACCAAATTAAGGATCTTGCATGGTACACAGACTGCAAAGACCTTTGCGTCACATTTGTGATATAATTGACACATAAATGAAAATGTCTCTGTGCCTATAAATTGGCTTCTTTGTATGGAATTACTGATATATGTGGATTATTTTGAGCCTAACTAATGTGTCATACCAAGATTATGTTATCGCTGCTCTGCAGAGGTCAGATAAGACATGGTTATGTGCACAAAGGGTATGTGGGCTATTCCAATAATAGGGAACAGGGGAATAGGGAACTGTTGCATTCAAAGCAGGCTTTTAATGAGGATTTAAAATGCTCTTTTAATAAAGCTACGTTAGGGCACACACAAGGCCACGGAGAACACGGCAGATTTAGTCAAATTTCCCGGGTTTAGGCAGATACTGGAAGATTACTTTTTCAGAGTGCTCTTGGTAATTTTGTGTAATCTAATGCAAGGCAATGATAATAATAACAATGAAAATTTTGTTCTTTAATTTTATTACACTACTTTTCAGCATTACCTTTGTGGCCCAACATGACAGCCAAGTGAAGAGGTGTGTTCCCTGGAATTAAGAAGAACAATAATGAGGCAAAGTAAATATCACCCTCTAGCACAAACACTGGTTAAGTAAATGGAAACATGACAGCAGAAAGCTTACCATGCACATCCTTCTGGGAGATGCTATGGGTCCTGATGAGAGAGGAGAGCCGACGCACATCTCCCTTAAACACGCATTCATGCACAGGGAACTCCAAGTCGTCACTGGTCAGGATTATTGGGTTCTTGTTGTTGTCGTTGACAACTGATGAGTTACCATTGATGTTGTTGGCATTGAGCTGCTGCTGTTGTTGTGCCGAGGTTTTGACTGACTTCTGAAAAGCTTTGTTGGACTTGAAATGCTTACTGGTGCCGTTAGAGATAGTCCCGTTAGACGTCTCATCGTACGTATCCATTATCTCTTCATTTTTGTTCGGTTTCTTGTGGTCCTTTCGCATGGTGCGTATCTTCTCACCTGTCATGATGTCTATCGTGCAGTAAAGGGAGAACTACACACGAGGCTAACGGTGAAAATGTGATATCAATCCGGTTGCTAGTCAGCATTAGCCAAAAAAAGCCACAAATATGAAATCTGCTCAGTCCTCTTAGCAATTTTGAGCTTAGAGCGACGCTTCTGTTATTAAAATAACGGTACACGGTTTCTATGAAACGTTAGCTAGCTTTAAGTAAATGAATATGGTGTGATTTATCTATGGGTGCGGCGATGAAAATAAAAAATAATGACAAATATTAAAAAAAGACACACACACAAACAATGAATCGGAAGAATAAGAACGAAAAGCAAACGACTACATCGTTGTCTCTTCTAGCGCGTCTCTCGGATGCAGGTTTTAAAACGGTATCGACACTTAGCGGCTGAATTCAGGAGAATGGAGCGATTCAACAATCCCGAGCCTCGGCTAACATCTCTGCTAACCTCGTTAGCAGGCAACTGAAAGGTTCTCGCGAGATTCTTCTATTGCGTCATCTTTATGAGACGCGCGTACTTCTCCAGAAGCAACTAGCTGGCTAGTTAACGATCTTGTTTTGTTTACAAGAATGGCGACCTCCAAGAAAGGGAAGAAAGTTGTTAATCAAGAGGAACTTCGACGGCTGATGAGGGAGAAACAAAAGCAAGCCTGTGACAAGAAACGCGTCGAGTCTCCGTTTGCTAAATACAACAGTCTCGGCCACCTCAGTTGTACCCTGTGCAATGTGCAGGTGAAATCCGAGCTACTGTGGCCGGCGCATGTTCTTGGGAAACAGCACAAAGAAAAGGTTGCTGAGCTTAAGGGAGCAAAAACTCAACCGGTGACACCGCAGAGTCAGCCACTGAAGCGGAAAGCACCCGACGACGAGGACGTTAACGGAAAAAGGGGGAAACCTGCAGCGGCTCCTGGTCAGCCTTCGTCAGGACTGCCGGGAGATTTCTTTGAGAAACCCAGCGAGAGGGCAGCGGCTTCTTCACAAAAGACTGCAGCGGCTTCTTCACAGAAGACTGCAGGACTGAACCTGCTTGCTGGAGTTTATGATGAGGACGATGATGATGATGATGATAATAATAGTGAAGCTACTCGGGAGGCAGGGGAGCAGGTGGCCACACATTCGCCTGCTCAGAAGGATGAAGCTGCAGGACTACCAGCTGACTTCTTTGACAGCTCCATCCCACCTACGCCTGCAATCGCCCATTCAGGTTCCATCCTCAAAGCAGACGTTCAGGAGAAGATCCCAGAGAAGAAAGACAACACAGCCGAGGCGCTCCCGGAGGGTTTCTTCGACGATCCGGTTAGAGATGCCAAAGTGCGCAACGTGGACGCTCCTAAGGATCAAATGGACAAGGAGTGGGAAGAGTTTCAAAAGGAGATCCGACAAGTGAACACAAAGTCCGAGGCCATCGTGGCAGAAGAAGACGAGGAGGGGCGACTTGAGCGTCAGATTGATGAAATTGATGAACAAATTGAATGTTACAAGAGGGTGGAACTACTGAGGGACAGACGGGATGTGGTGAAGAGCAAGCTTCTGCCCAGAAAGCAGAAACAAGTAGACACTTTGGACAGCACTGAAGAAGAGGAGGAGAATGAAGAGGAGCTGCTGGGGCTTTTGTCACGGGACTGGAGAGCTAAAGGAGCTCTTGCCTGACTTTCTCTTGAAATGCATATGGGACCTCAGTTTTATTCAGAATATTGTTATAGCCTTCCTCAATGGTGGATACTGATGTGTTCCAGTTTCCAAAAATTGTGAAGTTTGTGAAAATGTCTATCAAATCTTTGTCGTTTTGTATATTTCAGACTCGATTGGATATAATTCTAGTAAAAGATTTAAGTCCCAGAGACGTATGAGAATTGTCACTTTGTCTTAAGACACAAGGGAAACCAACAATCAAACCTTTAACTGTTTATTCATTGGTGCTCAAACAAAGACATTCAAAAAACTCTCTCATTTACATACAGTAGCAGCATGGACCCAAAATCTATGCCATGGTGGCCAAAGCCAGCTAACCAATGTCCTGCAGAAACAATTAGTCGCCTACGTTAAGTTTATAAATAATGTGTTCATGTTACATAAAAAGGAACATGCAAAGCACAACAGAATAAAAGATAAAACATGTTGGATTAAGTCTGTAAAGCAAATGTTTATCATCCCAATCCCATTTACAAGATAACTGGATTAGAATACTTTTTTTACAGCATACAACATAGTCTGAATATGACAAATCTATGATGTCAGTACAACATTATTAAGCCATTTAAAATGGCATAAAATGAGTCAAGTCCAGAGTGACAATCAGTGCTTCTTATACTACCTGTTACATATTATGAGCTAGGTGTTCTGCCTTTCCACTGCAATTCTACACAGGTAACATCTAAATCATTATGTTATTGCTACATATGCCTCATGAGTTACCGCTTTAAAATCTTTTAAGTGATTTAAAGTGTTCGTAGCCCTTCAAATCTGCAAAACATCAGGAAAATGCATAAACAGAACCACAGTCACTAGATATACATGTACAGATGGACAACATACATGATCCAAACCGTCTTAATAATGTAAATGAGGAGGGGGACAGAAAGAACAATCAAACTTTTAACCAGCTTAAAAAAGACCATACAAAAGTATGTTTTTGGAGAAGTTAGGAAATTGTCTAAAACAAAAACAAAAACCCGATAAAGCTGTTTATATTAGTCATTTGTAAACATTCATAAAATTCTATTTCGTGTTCTTTAAACAAGGTTTAAGTGAGTTGTACCAGGTGCCGGCAGGAGTAAAGTCTGCTATACACTGACAGTTACAGCTTCAGTAAAAGCTAAATGTAGAAAAATTTTAAATCAAGATGAGACAGGTGGTCCAACAAATAAAGACAAGTAGATGAACACTGCAATTCTTAAGATTCAGGGTAAAGCACAGGAGTCAAAATAATTCACACTTATTCTTCATGGATTAATAATATAAACTGAGCCATTTGTTAACATAGGAGCTGGATGTTCTATATACAGATACTCATTTGGATTGCTGTTAAAATTTAAGATGCCTTGTGGCTGACATTGGGTTGAAATGGACTCGAGGATGGGAAGTGAGTGCGGGAATGTCACTGTTACTTTTTCCACAATCAGTATGATAAATATTCGGTTCAGGAAAGTGCAGCAATTACAGAAAAGAGGCGTAAACCCCAACCCCCACAGACCCTGCTGGGTATTCAATACTGTTCACTGCTCTTGGTGATGATGATGTGCTCACAAACCTAAAGCAGCTCTCAGCTCCTTCAGCGTATACCTCTGATCCCCATCAGTGTCAAAGCACTTGAGGTCACGATCACTGGGTGTTGATGTTCCGTACATTTCCCTCAGGTCCTGGTAGGTCAGACCCAGTGAATTTTGTGCAACACCTGGCTGCTGGAGCACGTCTTCCAAGTCTGTAAAACATTATTTTATTTACAAACATAACTATAAAATTCTAAATGTACACTTTGGAAATATTGATTTTTCTGCTGAAAATGAGGCAAAACGTTCTGAAGCCTCCTCCCTTCTGTCCCACTAGCCTGTTTTAAAACATCACATAGCTTATTAAGATTTAAAGAAAAAAACATCATCATCGAGAACATCAGGATATAGTTAGAGTCAAAATACGAGGCGTATATACCCACCAACAAAAAGTTGCCCAGTCTTCAGCAGATACATGTACTGCACATATGGTGACTGGATGAAAATGGAAGTGCTTCAACATACTGAGGTTGGTTTTTCAGAATTCCTCAGCAATGAAGCAATCTAATACCAGTACTTCGTTTTTTCTGTGTAGCAGTGAAAGTACTAACTGTCGATGGCTCGCTGCTACAAACTGCATTTTCCAAATTGTAAACAAATATGGTATAAAACTACCAGAGTGTGGCTCAGTTTACCACACAAAACGAAACCTGTTTAACCCAGAGTTTGTGGCGTCACTGCTTAGAAAGTGACCGCTCACATTAGGGTCCTTCCGTCCTGTAATCAATACCTCCACTCATGAAATTCAATTATTTGCTCGTAATTATGTTTCATTTCATGCTGGGACTTTTGACAGAAATCTAATCCATAGGTTTAGAGCATGTCCACACATTTACAACTTTCTGATGCATTTGCATTGCATTCCCGCACGACTCTAGCGTTAGGAACCCTAAAACTGAGTGTTTTAGAAATGCCTGGTATTAGGTTTGTTAGTATGTGTGAAGATGCTAAAACATTCTTCTGGACACAGATCATTTTCATATCAGTGTGGATTTAGGCTCACTTTACTTCAAGGACATGAAAGGACTGCTATGGTTTTATTCTTCCAGCGCCTCGAAAGCTCATTAACGCAATGTATCCCTTTTGCTGAATCGATGCAAAAAAAGTATCAAAATAAGATTAGGGGATTATGCGCTGGGCTATTTGTTGGCTGAAAGGTAGTCTTATCATCTTGGTATGGTTGCCAGGCAACAAGCAGAGACTCCTTTCATTACAGCCAAGAATCAATCGTCTCATTTAACTTCACAATAAAGCGGGTGTGTGTAATTCCCAACATTTCGATTTTTGCTTACGAATGCTGAGATATATATTTCATAGTGTTAAAGTGCACCTTTCAGAGAACTGACGCCAGGCAGGGACACCCTCTCTGGACATTTTGTCCAAATATGTCTCTTCGAGCGGTTTGCAGTTAAAAAGTGCCTGCTCGTCTGCGGTTTTGTCAGCGGGGTGGAGATCTCTGTCAGAAAATAGAGAAATAAAGGAGAAATAAGCATTAAAATGCAACATTGGGCAAATATAACCTCTGTGATAAGCTCCCCTTTTGTCTACACTTTACCCTGCACATCCCCTGGTGTTGCTTTGGTTGTTTTAGCCTCTTCTTTTACTGCCTCGGTTGCTGGACTTTCACTGCTCATTGCCGCTTGAGGTGCTGGGTCATTGCTGTTCAACTGTACAGGAGAAAGCAGAAGATAAAATAGAAAGTTCCTACAGTTTTCCTGTAAATCCTGGTATCAACACAATGCCAAAAAAAAAAATGGATGGGAAACAAAGGCTCATTATATTACTGACGCTTTGTTTTGAGCCGTTCTCTAATGAGGCCACTCTCTGGTGAAGATCTGCCACTGTAGAGAGGAGGATGTGGATCTGCTCATCGGTCCATGTGTGGTGCTGCTCCTCTGTCTTGTTAACCTCACTCATGGCTTTCCTCAGGTCTGTTATGTCCTATAATGATTAAAAAAATATATAAACCATCTCAGAGTTAAATATTAGATAAGATTTCTTTATGACTAAAAGAGATCCTGTTTTATCAAAGATGCAATTAAGGGAAAAGAGATTGCATACCAAGGTGTGAACGGGTTCAGGTTGACAGTGTACCTTATATGACTGCTGCAGTCGTGGTATCAGGTAGATCCAAGTGTGCAATTACTTTGTGTGTGTCTTTTATCGTGCTAATGAAAAATTATGTGGAGAAAACATTCTGCAGTCGTCTCAGATATTTGACCTAGTTTCACTCTGCAAACTAAAGCATCTAAGCTCCTAAAATAGATTGGCACTTGTTTCATGTATTATGGATGGAAACACAAGGCATGAATCCAAGAAATGACAGGACCTTCTTAACCCAACAACTCCGTCAATGTAAGCCTGACAAGAACTGCAAAAGCATGCATGCATTCGTGGTTTAACAAGTTAATCTCACTGTGGCGAAGTTCGCCTCAGCTTCTGGTTTGGATCCATGTAACAGTTAAGCAGATCAACTGACATTTCATCGACTGAAACGCCTTGGTCATGTCTGAGTAGATATGTCTCAATTCTGAGTGAGACTGAAAGTACATTAGACAGCAGGACACAGAGTTATTTAACGTATTCACTCCAGCGCACGCACTACTTGTTTTTTGCACACACCCGTCTCCATACGTCCATACATAAATAATAAATAAGATCCGCAGCCTTCAGCAGCATTCGATGGGAGCAGAGATGTAAATAAAAAGAGACAAGCTGTCAAACAACATAAGTGAAATCCAACTTTGACATTGACTCATAAAAGAATATTTCAGCTTTGCTCATGTGAAATACTAAAGCTTGAAGCCCTATCCTATTTCTGAAGGAATAAGGCTACCGATTATTCTGTGATGGTTATCAGCTGCCAACATTGCATTAACCCTTCAATATTTGTAAAAAACAGCTGTGAAGGCTATACTCATGGCCCCTTCTGCCTCTCAAAATGTAGCAACATTAAGAAACAGTCTGAGAAACTACTGACACACACTGAAATATATACTCACTGGTTACTTTATTAGGCAGATCTTAGTAGTGCCAGCTAGGATAGCCCTTTTCCTACAGAACAACCTCAGTTCTTAGTAAATTACATATGGTTATTTGAGATACTGTTGCCTTCCTATCAACTCGAAGCGCTCTGGTCATTCTTTTCTGACCTCTGGCATCAACAAGGCATTTTCAAAAACAGAACTGCTGCTCACTGGATATTTTCTCTTTTTCACACCATTCTCTGTAAACCGTAGAGACGGTTATGAGGGAAACTCCCAGCAGAACAACAATATGTGAAATACTCAGACCAGCCCATCTGGCACCAACAACCATGCAACGTTCAAAGTCACTTAAATCACTTTTATCCCCCATGCTGATACTCAGTTTGAACTTTCGCTCATCTTGACTATATCCACATGCCCAAATGCATGAAGTTGCTGCCATGTGTTTGGCTGGTATACATGAACATGCAGTTGAACAGGTCTAACTAATAAGAGTGTATGTAGATGAAACGAAAGAAAATGAAAAGAAGGAAAGTAAAAAAAATTACAAATAAAAAAACGAGTTAAATTGAAGTGACTAAAAGAGTTTTTATGTGTAATTACACAGAGAGAAATATTAAAGGGAATCTACTGTTCTCTCATTTGTCAGAATCTGCATAACTGACAATTAAACCAAAACATAAAACACAATCGCTTATGCTATATCAGTTACAGAGCACAATCCCCTTTATACACCTTCTAAAACAAGTAGCTTTAGCCATTTTCACTTCAATTTAAAGCCATTTTTTCCTCAGAAATATTAAAGATATCTGTGCTCCCTGACATGACACTAAGACAAAAGCAGTCTCAGATTCTTTGTTTCAGAAATTATTCGAGCATTTAATGTAATGATTAACTGAAATCTTTCCCAGGTTTATTATCAACATACATTACTGTAACTGTATGCATACAAAGGCCAAATAAGGGAAAAGCACAATTAGTCAACTTCAAATTTGCACAAGCAAGAAGTACAAAAGCAATCTGAAAGTGTGAATATGTGGAGGAAGTGCTTGCAAAATCTGATATGCTCTTTAGTCACAAAATGTAATTGTACCAACTGTCATTTGTTCACAGTCAAAAAACCCCAAACTATTACAAATGTCACTGATAAATTTACCACTGTCTCCTTCAAGTCGTCATCTTTCTTCTGAGTTTCAAGAGCAGCCTGCATAGTCTTGACATCGTGCTGTACACTTGTAAGCGTGCTGCCAATTGTAGCAACACTCTGGAAAAAAGGGAAATATTTGCAAGGTCACTTCTAACAAATTTAAAAAAGAAAAAAAAAAGTACAAAGCATCTTTTTCTGTTTTTATTACACTTTTCGTCTCACCTTTTGAAGCTCTTCTACGGTTGTTGGAAGGCTAACTAAATCAGCAGCTGATTTCAAGTTGGCCTTTAAATGGTTTACAGCGGAGTCCAGCAAACTGATCTGTACAAATAAAATGACACAAACCACCCATGCTTCACTATGTTAGCGACACACCTAACAAAAAAATCCAATCTAATAGATCATCCCTCAACTTTACCCTCACCAATGTTATAGTATTCAGTTTGTAATACAAATTTTTTTTACATGTTTGTTACAGAATTACTAAAAGCTGACATCTTATTCTGGGTGGTTTCAACAAACTGGCCACTATATGTATTCAATCTTTTTATCTAAGCAAATTTAAAATTATATCTGTGTGATTTTTAAAGGTTGCATAAAACAATTTTCAGCTAGATGGTATGAAAAGTGCATCATCCTGAGTTAAGTCTCACTGTAAGTTAAACTCCCACTCAGTAGCTTACCATTAACAGCTCACTTTTGTATGTATGACTGAGTAAATGTCGAGGTGGTTTCAAAACCTCCAGACAGACATTACAACTGACCTTTCGGTTCATTTCTGTCAGATTGGACCAGAGTTTGTTCAGGCCTCTGCCCCCGTTCTCAATATCATCAAGCTGTCTCTCCTTGTTTTTCAGGTCCTCGCTTAATTTTGGTATTTCACTTGACGACACCTTCTGGCTGGATTCCACTGCAACAAAAAAACAACATAAGTGTTAAAAATAAAGGAATATGTGACTGTTTAACTAGTATATAAAAGACTCAAGTGTTCAAAGTACAATGCCTTTTTTGTCTTTTTTACTTTTCAGTGATCACCATAAGATAATAATTAAGAGTCTTACTGCTGTGCAGCTTTTCTTTCAGAGAGTCCAAATCTTCTTTCAGAGCAATCTGCATCCATATGAGCCCAGCACAGGCCATGACACAGGCAGCTAATATGATGAACAGAAACAAGGGATAGCACACATTGCAGCACTGTGTGTAGCTTCGTCTGTAAAGAGAAGAAACACAGTAACATGAGACCGCTTTACAGCCTTAGACATTCTTCCATTTTTAATGAAGGAGATATTTTCAGTGTGTGTGTGTGTTATGTCATGGGAATTATGAGAATCATGCTTCAAAAATCTGGATTGGTAGACTCTATTCAGTCACTGATTTTCCTGATTCTCTGAGCACACAAGCAGGAGAATGAATTGATCTGACAATCAAGAGGTTTTCTTTTTATCTCTGCACTTTAAAGGCAGTGTGCTCGATGGGAGCTGACTGTTGAAATGATGCTGAAAACACATTTATTACTTTAAAAATTTCCATGTTTCCCTATAATTTATAAAATAGTTACAAGCCAGTCCAAAGCATGACACATTAAAAACACAAGCACGCGCTATTAAAAGTGAATTCAGAGGTAGAGTAGCACAGGTAGGACTTTCGTTAGAAACTCAAAGTGAATTTAAGGCATCTCAATGAGGTCAATATATATACACCCTTGCCAATTATACACTTGTAACAACAACTGCTCACTTACTTCCCAAAGTTGACTCCGCCATTCATGCTGTTGAAGTCGTCATCGTCAGAACTCGAGTCCGACTCCGAGTCCGGAGGTTCGGTTCGGAGAAGCCGGTGACCGGAGCCCTTTTTCGTCTTCTTCCTCTTGCTATCCCCGAGACCAATCAAAGCATTAAGCTCCTTCCTCTTTTTCATCTTCTTTTGAGGGGTCAGCGAACCCGCCGAGCCCGATTTAAACCCCACTAAATCCAATGTTTTGTCCAGTTTGGTAGATGTTTAAGTTTACGGAGCGGAGCTAAGCAAACCTAACGCCTTTTTGTTAGCTTAAATTTCAACCAGGCAACGGTACGAACATATAAAAACACATCGATTGTTGGATTCGTTACCATAAAAATAATACACGAGCAAAGTGTTCCGTGTAAAGTTACCCTCTGACAAATTCAGGAGCTTCTCTAAAATAACTTGTTCAACGCGCTACCGGTTAGCTTCCACGGCTAGCACCTGACAGCTTGCTAACGTTTGCTAATGCTGGTCGGCGCTGTGCTCTTACAGCATTTCAGTGAGTTTTAAAATGTGATGCTGAGGCCTGTGTCGTTTTAGAAACACAGCATTCGAGTGTTTAAACAAATCAATACAACCTGTCGGTTATATCGTAAACCTATTTCCAACAACAATTTGTCCTGCTGCCTGTGTTGTTTGGGCAGGGTGTCCCAGTAATCTCACAGCTCATTGGTCCAAAAAGGTGCCACTTCCTGCGCTCCGTTTTGACAGGAGAGCGACCCGTGGGAGCAAAACAGCAGCCGTCCCCGAAAGACAGATAGCAGCCACGCGGTCGTGGCAAAAAGTGACATATAATATTTAAACTGTTGTAAAAGGCTTATAATCTGTCACTGTGAGCCAGGATTTTTCAAAAACAATGAAGACTTGTAACAATATGAAACGGAATAGGTGCAATAGCGCTGAGTCTTATGAATATTTAATAGTTTGATTACAGTCTATTATATATTTGAAAATCCCCTATTATCTGGTAATGTTTAAACATTACATGCTTTGCTGAGAAATGTTACATGCAAATGTGTTAACTAATTGATTCAGAAAATCCGGTCACAATAGTTTTGTGATAAGTGATGTTTTTCCCACTTCTCAAAACACTGGAACAATTTATGGTGTAATCACAACAATGGTTGTACATTTCTTTTGTCTTTTATTACTTTTTTGTTTTTTGATTTCAAATGGACGATAATGTCTGAAATAAATCAAGTTTCATTTAGTTCAGTATGTAAATTACAGTACAATAATTAAGAAAAGTGTTGTGTACATGGCACACATAATTTCAAATAACATATAAATATGTTAAACAAAACACAAACACACATATATGTAGAACACTAGATGCTGGACATCAATTATTTACAGGCTGAAATGAATTTTATAGTATAAGTCCATATAAGCATAACAATAAAGGCTTACAAAAGTTAACTTTTCGGTTCTTTCATTTTTCCGTGTTTTTAAAAGAGGCACTGTTTTAAAATACAGGCTTAAATAATATTGCTAAAAATAAATCATGATGAAATTTTATAATTAACATGGAAAACATTCTAGTGGCAAATGAAAGATGTTTTGATTAACAACAGGAGGAGTTGTTGTGGTTAATAAATACCTTAGTAAACACTTACATCCACTTACACCAACAATATAGATTGTACTGGTTCATTTATGATATTCTTTTATAAGATGCTGTTAATAAACATTAAAAAGAGGGATTTAAAGTAGCAACCATTTTCATTCACAAATAGAAGAATTTATGTTTATTTTTTTTATGCTTTTTACTTTTATTCTCTCAGCAGCATTTGTTTATTCATGTATTTATTTATTTTTAATGAAAACGATCACATTAATGATTCTGGGCAAAAATAAAAAATTAAAACTACTACCAGGTAAGATGAATAAAATTGATTATTTTTCACTCACAGTGCACTGCTTTGCTGGGAAACATTTGGTTCTGGCTTTCATGTGGATGGTATCTTCACACCCACTTAAACACTAGTGAAGATCAATCACACCCCTTGAGGGGAATGGACTCCCCAAGCAGGACAACATACCCTGTCAGCCAAACCACAGAAAATACTAAGGAATGGCTGAAGGGTAACAATAATAATTCACTAATATTCTAAATAAATATTTATAGGAAAACTCTTTAATTGAGTCAGAGCATCTGGGCAACATTATTCCCCACTGCAGGATTAAAGTCCCTGAAAACTTAGCTTCAAATCTTACATTACTCTAAAGAATTAAATATTTATGAACAAATAAGACACAATCAAAGTTAAGGCAAAGAAGAAGGGAGAAAAAAACCCTCCAGTCTGCTCTGTGTTGGTGATATTATATCAATTTCATCATATTTTGATGGAAAATCTTGCCAAATCATGATTTGTTAATAAAGAAAAGTCCACACCACCTTTTTTCCTCAAATGTTACCTGCTGTGTCAAACAAATGAGAAGACTAAAGAGGAAATACGTTAATTACAGTTATTCTCAGCTGCTTTGGTTCAATTCTCACAGCACAAAAGTCATTCTCCCTATTCTAACTGCAGTTCCCAAATCAGTGACACGTTTCCTCACCCACATTTGACATTCTCATTGTTTTTATGCACATTGTTGTTTCTAGACAGACTTCACTACTAAAAGTATTTGTCACTGCATTCATGCACTTCTCGCTTGAATCTAACAGCTCATCAAAACAGTTTGTACTTTTGTCAGGAACGAGTCTAGATCGCTCACTCGCCCAGCATTGCATTCATGTTTTCAATCAAATTACTTTAAACTTTTTTCAGATATGTCTGAAAGAGTAAATGCGGTAGCACACTGACAGAGGGTTTCTTGCAACAAATACAAATGCTCTTCTGCATAGTTTGCTGGCAACAAGCTGAGTTACTGTTGCCTTCCTATCAACTCGAAGCAGTCTGGCCATTCTTCTCTGATATCAACAATGTATTTTTACACAGAGAACTGCTCCTCACTGGAAATTTTCATATTTCAGAAACCCAGAGATGGTGCAGGAAAATCCCACTATATCAACAATGTCTGAAATACTCACACCAACCCGTCCGACATCAACAACCATGCCACGTTCAGTCGTCTTTCTTCCTTGTTCTGATGCTCAATTTAAACCTCAGCAGGCTGTCTTCACCATGTCTACATCTCTAAATGCTTTTAAATATGTTGATGTAAAAAGGCTGATCAGATATCTGGATTACTGTAATGAGCAGCACAACAGGCCTACCTAATAAAGTGGCTGCTGAATGCATGTAGGTGATTTTACTGGACTACACAGCAGTTGATACTATGTCCTCACACTGTTTATTCTTTGGCTGTTTGCTCCTCTCCATTTCATCAGTTTTAAGTTTAAAACAAATCATTCACACTTCATTTCCAGAACTCTTTCCAAAGTCAGTAATGTTTTGAGGGAAAAAAAAACCATTTAAAATTTTCAGTCTTTAAACAGTGGTGAAAGATTTTTATTCAATCATCACAGAGTTGAAGCGATTGATTGACTCTTCAAATTGACAAATGCGAAAAGGTTTGATTGTTGGAGTGTCATTTGCACAGGTGAGTCTCTGTTATGAAAATTGCATTAAATGTTTTGAGAACTGCATGGAGAGTGGTGAGTTTGACTTTTCTGTTATGAGAATCAAGCCAAATCAGTTGGAAAAAACTGTAATCACAACTTAAAACAGCTGACAGGGGATTCAAATAGCCGGAGGCATATTTAAGAATGGCTCAAGTAACACAACAAGGGGCCTTGACACAGACTCTAAACTCCCAGTCACAGCCTGCAAACAAAGAGGTTTACTCCCACTGTGTCAAAGACCACGAGACACCCCCTGTAGGTCACATGATCATGTCCTGACAGCTCCCAGCTGTTTTTGCACTAGTGCTGTGCCATACTGCAAATTTGGGTATCAATCCTCTACCAAGTAAATACCAAAACTGATACTTTCAACTTATTAAGGCAGCTTATGGAAAGTGATGAATGAGATGAGATGAATGATTATTTTATATATGATTTCATTATTAAAGTTACAAATCCTGAACACATTTTAATGACCACCAAACCTCTGTGATCCTTTTCACGACAATGAGTATACACAACAGTTCACACTTCTGCAATCCGTCAGAAGGTTCCGCAGAGAGACTCAAGAGGAGCTTCTATCCCCAAGCCATCCGCGCTCTCAACCATAAAATGCCCGCCCCCCCCCACACACACACCACACACACACACGCTCACAGCATCCATAAG
>VUQR01003624.1:6186-16260 GCA_015108515.1 Hemichromis elongatus
CCCATTAGTGTGTCCATCAAAGCCAGTCAGAAGCAGGTCAATCTCTGTCCCTTTTCCTTGCATAGCAGAGGTATTAAAACCCATCACACACACTCACACACACACAGCTGAGGAGAGAGCATATAGTAGCTGTAGGCTTATGATGAGGTGTTAGAGAAAGCAGAGGCACCAGGAAGGTTAAGTGGGTGTTGGAAATGTGTTGATTGGTGGTCAAAGACCTGAACTAGTCTCCTGTGAACCATATGCAGGATTAAAGTGGCCTCATTTGTATACATGACTGATCAAAGATGCTTAACGTGCACTACGGTGGAATATTAAACTTGGATGAGAAAGTCAATTTAAAGCTGATGCTCTTGTTGCATTTTAAAAGCAGTTTGTGGCTTGCTATTCTCAATGTACAAAAAAATGACCCTGTTAATAGAAGGAGGCCACAAACTGAATAGAAAAAAAAAAAAAACATGGTAGAAGTTGTTCCAGACAACTTTAAATGTGAGGCTTGTGGATTAACTAGAACAGCTGAAAAATATTTCTCATGAGACATCTAAACACATTTTTCAGGACTCCTGGGGATAGATATACTCTACTTTTCGATTTTCCTTTTTGATAAAGCATATAGTTAGTGCTGAGTCAGCTGACCCTGAATATGCCTTTAGTTATGCTGCAATAAGCCTGGGCTGCTGTGTCCCATGACGCACAAGTGCATGAGTGTTTCTTGTTCACTCACTACATGTTATACACCACTCTGCAGTTAAACATTAGTTATTATTAACCTCTGACTCTCTTCCACAGTGTGTCTTTTATCCTGTCTTCTTCCCATCACAACCAACCGGTCACAGTAGACGACCGTGTTCCATGGGAATAGTTCTGCTGGAGGTTTCTTCCTGTTAGGGGGATGTTTTTCATTCCCACTGTCGCCAAGTGCTTTTTCAACAGGCGCTGATTTATTGCTGGGGGACTTTCTCTGCTATTATAGCGTCTTCATGGTACAATACCGATCCCTTTGAGGCGACTGTTGCTGTGGTTTGGTGCTGTATATACACACAACTGAATTAAACAGATCACATGATTGGAGCGGGGGGGGGGGGCAAGGTCTCACAGTGTGTTCACCCGAAACCTTGGCTGATTGTGACCCATACCCATTTTCACACCTTGGTTCGTGTGATTAGGTAGAGGATCAATAGGGGGTCCGTAACCCTGTTGGGGACACTCCAACAATTGCTCTTCGAACTGAAGAAGCTTCTCGGGCGAGAGGTAGAATGTCTTCAAGGAAACTTAAAGAAGTGCATATGCTTTACTTTCCAAGCTCCTTAGACTACAATGACGTGGATGACTGAGAACCTTCACAGATGAATTGAACAGATATCTCAAACATGCAACAGTCCTTGCGGCTAGCTGCTAGCATGTTAACATTTCTGTAATTTGGGTGCACGTATACCTTTTAACAAATGCCTTTTGTTCTACAAGACATCATAAAGAGCAGCTTCTCGAGCAGCATGGAATATTTTTAAGCAAAACCATTAGAATGACATTTGACAGTCGAGCAGGGCGTCAAAAATCTCTGCAGTGACAGCAGCTAACCATACTGCCTTGAGGAGCTATGATGTGCATGGTTGTCATTTTTTCCGCCTCGGTCTCCCTGCCAATTCAGATTTGTGTAATTTAAAGTACAGTATACAAGACAAACCCAGAGGCGGTGGTGCTGGCTGTTCTTCTCCTCTAATCTCTCAGGTACAGTAAGTCATCCAAGTGAAAACAGCTGAGCTGGATAACGAGGGCACACGGAGCTTTCTAAAGATCTTTACCCCACATGGTGCAGTACCCCACACCTCTCTCTTAAATACCTGCTGAACCCTCATTAAGTAGGAGCGTAGGTGGCTTTTCTGAGATTGTCAATTTAGGCTCAGAGGGATCATCTTTTCTTCTTTAAAAAAAATGTGACAAACAAACTTATGTAACAGCTTCATGACTGAAAAATCAAGAGGAGGCCGCTTAGTCTGGTTGAACAGCTTTAGCTTCCAAGGAACAAACATGTTGGCAAGACACTTGTTAAAAATATGAAAGAAGTAATTCCTGCACACAAAGAAGACCCCGCCAAAACTTTCTGCTTTCCTGCATGAGCTCTTATTAAGCTACAAGTGCAACTCCACACATAAAGTGCAAACCACAGCTTTGGCCTCTTTTAGAAGATTAGTATTGAATTATATCTCAGTCTGTCAACATGTTTTAACAGAGCAAACTACAGGGAAAAAAACTGCTGCTTTTTTTTGCAATAATCAGAAAAAACTGTAGAGCTTCAAGGCGTTTCGTTCACTCCTGAAGATCTTGCACTGTCTTTTTCCACTCAGTTGGGTCTCTTGCTGTTGATGCACAGCTATAATATGATGTCTGTAATGCAGGAAATGTGTCAGGTCTATGTGAAGGAGGTTTTCTGGGGAATTGGAGCTGAATGATGAAAACTGTAATGGCTTTCCAGAGAAAGCACTGAGAGATGTTCTGGCGTCGCATTGGAGGGGGTCTGGCTAATATACTGGGACATCAAAGCAGCCCCATTCAATGGCACATTTCTCAAAAGAAAAAATAAATAAATAAATTTGACCATGCGGTGAATAATAAAGCAAAAAAGCATATATCAAAGCATTCTTTAAACTAAATTTTAAGCAATATGACAAGTGTTTACTGGGGATAAAAACACCTCACTGTAACAAAAAGCTTTGTTGTCACTGGCTGATATGAGCAGAGCCGTTTTAAACAACCACCAAAGTATTTAAAACACTCCATAAAAGCCTCCTAATAAGCTCTTCTTTCCTAAGCTCTGCTTGTTGATAAACGTTACCTAGAATGAACTAATAGAAACATCAAAAACTTGTTTTCAGGACAGCAGTCTGCTCAGAGGCTTTATGCAAAAAGGAAAACATTACATAAGTGTGTAGCTGCATTGCAGGTGATTGTGTTGACTCAAACAGAGTTCTGAAGAAAGTGAGCTAAAATCAGGTCTTATGATTATAAATAATATAAATATAAAATTTTATGTAAACAGGAGTAAAAGAAAAAAAAAGACATAAGAACAAAGCAAACACTGAAGGTAAATTTGAGCAGAAAAGCTCATTATTAGGGCCTAACAAAGCAAATTAAATTAAAGAAACTGCAATTTGTCACCTTTACATTTAAGCCTCAACTTTAGAAGAGTTAGAAGGGCTTAACCTGTGGATCTAAGCCTGTAATCTGGTTCATATAAGGTCATGGTGGAACACCTCACAACTAATAAGGTTAACTGGCAGCAGGTTAGTCACATAACTGGGTATAAATAGATCATTTGAGACAGCCTGAGTTTACTCAACACACTCTGAAAGGCTGCATGAGAAAGTTTATAGTTTCAGAATAACATTTTTTTCATGTCAAGTTGCAAAGACTTTACAATCTGTGGTGTGTGCATTTACGTAGCACAGATCTAATATACATAAGAGGAGGCCGGAGTGACTGAAAGAAAACCCACACAGCCCAGTGGTTATTATAAAAACTCCACACGCTAAGACTCCAGCCAGGGTTTGAGTCAGGAACCTTCTTCCTCTGTGGTGACAGCACTAACCGCTGCACCACTGTGTAAAATGTTTAAAAGGAAGAAGGTCAAAAGCCTACACTGAATGTCTGTGATCTTCTGGGCTTGTTCTAGATTGTCTGACGTCGGTGATGATATGGAGGTGCTGAAGGCTTTACACATATCTTTACCTATTCACCATTATGCTGCCAATCTAACAATTTTTTTTTGTTTGTTGTTTTTTCTAAAGGAAGGCTTCTACTTATTTCAGCGAGACAATGGTAAACTACATTCTGCCCATATTACAGCAGCCAGTCTTGTTAACAGAAGGGTCTGGGTGCTAACCTGGCCTCCTTTGCAGCAGGGAGCTGTAAAGTGACAAAAGAGGACTATGGGGCTGCTGAAATCCCACATCGAGAATAGATGGGACGACACTGCAGTCTTTAAACTATAAAAATCTGTCTCCTCAGTTCCCCTGAACTATGAATAGCACTGTTAAAGGAAAAATTGATGTAGTAAGGTAGCAGTCCTCTACGGGCTTTTGCTGTAACATCTTATTAGCATCAAATTTGAAATGAGAATAATTTGGGGATGAAAAAGAACTTTTCAGTTTCCATATTTCGTATTATTTTCGATGAAGAGCGTAAATTATTTGTATAGCAATGCCTCCTACTTTAATGCACATTTTACACAGTGTCCTGAATTTCTGAAAACAGTTGCACTTAGTGTGTACAATTAAGCTTAAAGATGGCCGTTTCTATACTGAAATATGAAAACAGGAGCACAAGCCTGCTGAGCTCTAGCCTTCGCTATTTATGGTATGAAGATTGGGTAAGACTGACTTGAGAGAAGACAACAGTGTGATTCAGTGTGTGATTAAGCTCATACCAGTAACACTGTAACCTTTAAAGGGAGGGAAAATACACCTTGAAATAAGTCGTGCAAGGCTTACAATCAGTAACAATACTAATGAGTATGTCACTTGCATCACATTGCAAATAACTTTAGAGTGCTTCATCAGAGTGGCATGGTACACAACAGTATCTGATGTTACTAGTTTCCTTATGTTATCTCTGGCATCTGGAGACCCACTGGAGGAAACCTTTACATGCTTTTGTTTATGACTAATACTTGGTTGATTCCCATTAGTCTCAGCATACAAGATAACATAGGTGTGTTGGCCCCATCAGTGCAAATATGTCGTCATGGTAGCGACAGATGAAAGGGGCAACGTACTAAAGTGTAGCGTCTTACAGATGATTGCATAACTACAGATATATAAAATTGGGAAGTCAAGTTAAAAGAAAAAAAAAAAATCAAGCAACACCTTCCTTCCAATTCTTTTCCTCTCATTCAAATAATTCCATCCATCCATAGGATGAGAGACATGGTACTCCCTGGAGAGGTGGCCATTCTACTGAGGCCCTACAAACAGAAACAGACAATCATTCGAGGCCAACATGCATCTGCGTCTCCCTTCTGTGGAAAAAGGCTGGAGTATCTTCAGAGAACCCACAGGGACACAAGGAAAACGCCACAGAGAGAGGTGCCCAGCAATTTGAACACAAGACCTTCTTTCTGTGAGGCAACAGTGCTATCCACCATCACGCTGCCTCCTCCTTCCAAATCTGCATTGAACAAATGTCTGTTCGGGTTGGTTCCTAAAAGTCTTCTGAGCTTTTTTACAACTTCAGACAGAAAAACCAAACCATGTGTTTACGGATTTATTAAATAACTGTAACCAATCGGTTACAAACCCATGTCTGACACAAAAGAGAGAGAAAAGACTCAGAGTGAGAAGCTTCATACGTAAATACATTAATTCCTTCAGGGGCACCCTGCTGAGTCAAATTAAGGGCAGATCGGGTGGGTGGATGGCATAGGTACACTGCAGCGATTAGCGGCTTTTGTAAAATCATCAGCAAAACTATATTTAGCATCTTTATTGTCAACTTGTACTATGGGCACAGCAGGACCGGTGTGGTAATGGATTGGAGATTGTATAGAGTGTGGGCGCATTAAGTCAGATTTGATATGCTTAAGCTACAAATAGCATTAAAAGCACTGATGAGCTTCAAACCAGGAGATCAGAAAGAAGTGAGCAAACACCTTATTCCTAATGCCCTGACACCTGGAGACTCTGAGCACTGTGCTTTTGCATCCTAAAAAGTTCCTGCACGTATGGGTCAGGTCCATTCCCCTGTCAGGCTATTACACCTGGCTCTCTATAATACATCTGAGCATAAATAATGCATGCTACTGACTCCTTAACCTAGCTGACTAAAGTATTTACCATTTAATCGATAATTTTATACGGTTAAAAAAAAAAATCCTGTTAATACATCAAAAAGTCAAATATATACACACTAAATACATATAGTTATCTAAAATTTGCTAACATAATATAAGTTGTTAACATGGCTGTATATGTGCTCGTGCTGGCTGAGCACATAAGAATAAATCCAGCAATCATGAAGTTCTCCACATGTAATAATAATAATACTTTTTATTTGAAAGTGCCTTTCAGAGCACTCAAGGACACTGTACACAGCAGAGTAGTAAAATCAACATGTGTATATAATGTATTTCTGTTCTTTTCGCTTTTCAGTAACGGATACAACAAGCCGTGCCAAGTTTACCTTCAGTTTTAGTCAAAATCAAAGAGAATCATCGTATTCAATATTCAGCATTAGTCAACAGCTGCTGTAGTATTTATATCAGACATCAGAAGATAATTTTTAGATGCCATGCCGTTCCCTGAGATGCCCACTGGACCCACCTTCACTTGTTTGTTGTGAAAAGTCCCAGCCTGTAGAGTCTCGTTATTAGCAAACGGAATGCATCTCAGACAGACTGAATTGAGGCGACTTCGAGACCAGTCGAGAATATTCCAGCTGTTCACGTAAAAACTTCGTTGTTGGGTAATTTATAGCTAGGTTTGGGATTGCTGCACTGCTGAATGGTAAAATTTCACCCAGTGGATTCGCTGCATTTCACCAATTCTGAGCACACACATCGCTCCTGTACATCTCTGATTTATCCCATTGCTTCTGTCAGTGGTGATTCCAGTGAAGCACAGTGCATGACAGAAGATGCTGCTTTGTCAACAACATAGAAAGTCTCACGAGTCAGAGATTGATTTTTTTTTCCTTTAATGGCTCCACAGATCTAGTTTCATTTCATGTCTCTTACCCAGGGTTTGCATTTTGTGGTGATTCTTCTAGTTGGGAACACGGCGTGTTTCCTTAATCATTGACAAGGACACAAGTCTGCTCTCCTTTCCTAGACAGGAGACAGCACTAATACTGAAACAATGCACAGCTTCCCAAAGTAAAATTTGGTTTCTGAATGTCCAACTACTCTTAAACAACTGCAATTTGTGTGCTGTTTAGTCTTGTACCACAAAATGCTCAGTACAGCATTAAAAAGACCATATACATACATTTTTACACTAAACCAATCCTACTCAATTTAAATATTAAACTTGGCATTACTGTGCTACAGAACCAGTATTTTATTTCAAGCTACATGTGCAAAAACAAGGTCTGATGACTGAAAGCAGTGTAAGAGTTAAGCTGACTCTAGACTGTACATCTGTGCAAGTACACAGCATCTATCAGGTTCCTATTAATTAATTGCCTGTGGGGGTTACATTACAACTGAGGTCAGTGCAAGGATGCCAAGTGCAGATAGCTGTAATTGATTCACGTGTTTATAATGTGCAGATTAGGCACTCTGCCAAAGACGCTCCATTTGGAGGCTCTGAGAACTTGGAAGCAATTTAAATATTTTTTAATATGGTCAAGAGATGCATCCACCCTCGATGTCACTTGGAATTGGCATCATTCCCTGTGCACTGGTTTTGTTTACATAAAGTGAATCATCCAGTGATTACTTAACCCTGCTGGCATGAAGGAGCTGAAAAGGGCACTCCTTCGTTTTATGACAAAGGAATAACATTGAAGCGACTGTACTATTATCCAGCTTTCAGCTCAATCAATCGAAATGACCTCATCCCTCTAAAACTACACCATATATAACAATTTTCCCCCGTTCTAATGTGAGACACTGGAGAAGCCAATCAATCTGCTCAAGCTGTTTTCCCTCTGATACATCTGCTTAGATATCTAGAACAAGCTCCTGTGGTAAAACCAAACAGGATTTAACAGACGCTACACAGTCAGGTTGCTATGATGTTTCATACTGCATTCATTTTAAAGGCATAGTTTGACAATTTGGGAAATACTCTTGGGTTCTCAACAAGAGCAGTATTAGAAGGTTGATACCACGCTCACGTCAGTATCATAAATATACAGCTCTGGAGAAAGGCCACAGGCCTGGAAGGAGAGAAATAGCTTGTCCAAGGGGAAGAAATCCCTTTCTACCTCTAAAAGGTCACTATTAGACACATCATATTTCTTTCTTTTCTTAAAAAAAAAAAACTGTGGTTTTAGAAAAGGATTTACAGTCAAGAAACAGTTTGGCAAACTATTTGTTTTTGCCATTAAATTCTAAAGATACCATCAAGCTAGTATCTGAAACAAAGCAACTAGAAGCCATCAAATACTTTGGCAACTCATTTAAGTCCCATCATCAATGGACTTGACTTAAGAAGAAAATGGTGAACAACCCTCATTTTGAACCTGCAGACAAGCCTTAACATCTGCTAGGAACAACAAGATCTAGTTTATGCTGAACTGGAAATCCACATGTTTTGATACACAACCTCCCTCATGTCCTGGAGCATGCCTGAATAATCTCACAAACTGCAGGTGGCGCCTGCTTGGCTACACCTTGTGTGTGAAACGTTAAAAGCCTTACTCGAGTTTAAATCATGTAAAACACTGCAATAACTACCCGCTCTGTACTCATTCGGCGTTGCACTTGTTGAGATGCTGAAAGCAATAATGCCTTTGATTAGCTCAGGGTGGCTGAAGCTCACACGGAGATCAAACAGAAACACGATCGAAAAAATTAGAAAACCAAACAAACAAACTTGACTCTCTATGTAAAGATGTACCACACGCTGTGTGCAATGGCCTCGGTGAATGACTTCACAACACTGCACTATTGTGAAGTCATTCACCGAGGCCAGTGGGACGGCAACAGCAAAAGAACAATCTGTGCGTTGCAATGTAGTCGCTCAAACTCATTATCTTCCAAATTTCTGAGTGGTGACCACAGGCTTCAGCAAACATGAGCTCCTGTACGAGTCATGCAACACACTGTGGGATGAAACTCATCTCTATTGATTCACAAACAACCACAACAAGTGCATCTGAATGTGTAAACAGACACACACACACACACACCCACCCACAGCGGCATCAAAGAAACCTTTTCATGACATCTAGGAAAAGATTCTCTATAGCAGAAGCTCTTCACATCTATCAAACATAACACGTCTTCATTTTTTAGTTTTCTGGATAATACGGTGCGTCTGGTTCCTAAATGAATCCAAACACAAGGACCAACATAGATGTTAGATTATAGGCCAGCTTCATTATGTCTGCTGAGCTACTAAACTCCTTTATACCGAACATGAATTCGATAAAACATCACTGAGTTCATGCACAATGTAAGAGATTAAAAGATCTTCCATATAAATGTGTCATACAGTATGTAGGTCACTTTTACTTAAGTAAAATAAATAATCCTGGGATATGGAATAGATTTAAATTAATCAGCTTTTACAGTGGGGGGGAGGCATGTGGTTGTGAGTATTAAAAAAATAAACCACAGTCAGATTATATGGTGAAAAGGTAAAGAAAAAGTAACATTTATAATAACACAAAATTGGAAAAAATACAACAGTTTTATAAAAATGTGACTTCAGTAATTCTAACAGCATTTCATGCCATATAATATATCAAAACCCTTGTAATATTTTGCCATGAGAACACTTCAATGTCACAGCTGGCAAAAAAGAAGCTTATTTTGATTACCTCATATTAGAGCAGGTGTAATCAGTCGATTAATTTATGATCTGATTGTCGAAACCTAACTAAGCTGATTAACTGTTTATTGTTACTTTTAATTATAACTACGTTAAAAATATATATTTTCAATGCATTCCAATGTGGATTCTGCTACAGGGAATTCACTAGCTTTCTGTGTGTTCTAGAAAACAATTAGGATGAAACTAGCAGATATTATAATGATCGATCAAGAATGAAAGCACCGATTATTCGAGCATTAAATCAATCCCATGTTTGCTGTCTCTTTCATAAACTAATGATATGGTTTTGAATAAATCTGTAGTCTACCTGTCAAATAAATGTAATCAGTACAAAGTCCACGCTTTGCATCGGGACGATAAGTAAGCGCCTAAGTTAAATCGAGCATGTACCAAATGAAAACGCCAGAGTCAAATGTAGCGTACTTTACAGCAGCGCTTGTTACGCTGCTTGAATCACAAATAATTTCTGTCACAAACGTGAATTTTCAGAAATCAATCAGCTTCGCTGTAACTTTTATATTCCTATTATGTAATCAGTCCCGGCAAGCACACACATAAGGACACGCACAGTGAACCCATT
>VUQR01003626.1:1192-15316 GCA_015108515.1 Hemichromis elongatus
CTAGGGGGAGAGGGTGGGGGGGGGGGGGCGGGGGGGGGGGGCGGCTTGCTGTAAAAGTACAATTCTGCTGCGACTCAAGGGTTTATTTTACACTTCTTTTAGGTGTTAATTGAGGCAGCTTTCAAACAGGTACACTGAGTATTTCGTAAGACAGCAACAACTGTAGAGAAAACCGGTTCGGTGGAGCTGCACAAACACGCACGAACGATAAAGTTAGAACATTTTCTGTTTATCCTGTAAGCCAACAGGAAAAGAAATTCTGCCTCTGGGCCTAATTTTTGTTTTCTTTTGTCAGCTCCAGTTACATCAGGCTCACACCACAATCAAACCACACAGAGTGACACAACAGCAAATGGAAGTTAAACTCACTGCAGTGCTATTTTGTTAGCAACACCAAAACCTCAACTACTATGACAGTTCTGTCAATTTCCCCACAAGTATTTACACTTCACATGGTCATAGAAGTGTCACGGGGTTTATATGAGCCTACGTTAGCTCATTTCGGGAGGGGGAAGTGGTTCGATGAAGATTTACATTGCCGTTTATGGCTTTAGAAAATGTGGTTTCTACTCAATATTTTACTTTGACGAGTCAGAAATCAGTGCAGGCCAAAGAGGATATCATAAATTTGTTTTTTTTATACATCCAACAGGAGCATTTGAGACTGGGTCCTGCTAAACCATAAGTCTTTGCTTGTATGCGTTTCCTCTAATCTTTTGGAATAAACCGATTTTAGTCAAACTAACTCCTCGTTGTCTACAGCTTAGATTACCTGTGGTGCACCGCAAGGTTCAATTTTAGGTCCCGTCTCATTTTCTATTTATATGCATCCTCCAGGCCAAATTATTCAAAGTTATAACATCTTGTTTCACTGTAGATTTTTTGGATCACTTGGTTACTTCAGGGGTTGCAAACCTTTACTATCAAAAGAGCCATTTTTGAAGGTTTGCAAAGATAGTGACGGTCTATTAAGCATAAATTAGCCACTTTATTACCTTTGACCACATGTAAGTCCTTTACAGTGACTTATGTATTAATAACTGGTACTTATTCCATTATTTGTTACAAATTATAAAACTAAATTAACAATAATTAACTTGATAGCAGCATGTGCAAACATAATATGGATGCAATGTTGTCTCCTACCTATGTTTTCTCAAATTAAAAACAACCTAAATTTATAATAATTAAGACATAGAGCAGCGTTAAAACTTTTAACATAAAAAAAATAAAATAAAACTTTTACTAAGTCCATGTCAGACTAATCATACGAAGCCAGAAGCCAACAGCACTGGGAGTGAAAGCAAACAGACCTGTTCACGCTTTTTACAAACTCGAATCCAGAGCTAGAGGGTTTTAGGACTAGCTGTTTACGTTTTGAGGTTTAGCAAAATTACGAGGAGAAGGTGTTGAGGTGAAAGACACATATTGGAGATGGATGGAAAAAGAGCCTGGAGCTGGAGTTTTGTGACCCCTTTTAGTATTTTAATTGAGCATCCTGACTGATGGATTGGCACCAAACTACACTTTGAAATTAATTATGTCACCATAGATTGACCACACATTGCCTAGCTCGTATTATCTGTGGCATACCACAAGGTTCTATTTTAGTTCCTGTTATAGTTCCTATTTATATGCTCTGCCTAGAATAAATAGATCTGAAATAGATATCTCATGATGCCTAAAACACACACTTCCCTTTAATTAAATGCCTCAAAAAAATCATTCATCATGTTGTTCACTATTCTAAAAATCACACCAACCACTCTGAAGGTGTCCTAAGTCGCTACAGCCAGCAGTCAGAAACCTACTCAGCTCTCGTCTTTGAATCAGAAAAGTAACCCTTTCCTGCTTCCTCCAAATAACATCCACTATTAAAAAATATATTATTGTTCTTGTGTTTTGTCCAGGCTAAATTGTTGCAAATGAAACATCACTCTCTCATCTCCAAACAGTTCAAAACGCAGCAGCAAAGCTTCTTAATGGTACAGACGGCATCGCATCATCCCGATCCTCTGACTCCCAGTACATTTTAGATTTTACTACTCATGCTTAAAGGCAGGTAGCATAAATCCTGAGCCCTTATATAACATATTTCACATTGTTAGAAAGAGCCGCACATGAGGAAGTGGAGGTGCTTCTGCCATCACGAGTCCTCGGCTTTCTAAAACCTGCCTGAGCAGATAAGGCTCGGTCATGTGATTTCCCCAGTCTTTTTACCCTTTAATAACCTCTTACGTTTTACCACTGCTTGTCTGTGTCCTCTTTTATATTTTATATTTGTTGTAAACAATAATATTCTTATTCTATTAAAAACAAGAGAAACAAATTTAGTGGGTTTTGTGCTATCAAACCAAACCCAAAGAGTAGATTTAAAATGACACGCTTCAAGATGATCAACTCCTCTTCCTAAAGAACGATCGCTCCCAGAAAACTCTGACAAGTAAAAAAAAGTAAAGTGTGAAGCATTTCTCCCGGTCGCCCACGTAAACAGCATGCCCTGCACTCCTGAGATGACCTCTCTTTCCTTTATTATCACCACACTGACATTCATTAAACATCCACCCCGGGGAAATAAGTACATATAATGGACGTCTACCAACACAGATTGCTGAAAATGGCTTTTAGCATGTAGATGTAGAAAAAAGCCGCATGCATCCAGTTTAGCCAACGTGATTAAACATCAAAGCCTATTTTTCCCCTTAAAAAAATGTGACTGATTAGCTTTTATTTGCACTTCATCAACCCAAATTCCCGACTGCTCCCTCATTAATTTTATAAAAACTCCAATTTGTAGCTGTGTGTCCCACAAGAAACCACTCAAGGGCCCTTTGAGGCCCCCTCCCTCCCTCCCCTTCAATCTCGGGGCTCACCTGCAGTTTGCATGCTCGCCAATGATGCTCAGAAACGGGTTAAACTCCTTACAAATAACAGCAAGCTATGCACTGCACGGCTGAGCGTATGTAACATACATTGCCCCCCACCTCCACACCCACCTGACGAGCAGGAGATGAGGAAAACGGCGAAGGCCAGTTTGGTGGCGTCTCCCATTTTCCATCCGAATCGGGTCCTCTTGACTAGAAAGAGAAATTTACAAAAGCACAAAAAGCTCCGGAATTTAAAAAAAAAAAAAAAATCTCAAAAGGATTGAGTGAAATTAAATGTCTTGTTGTCTCTGGAAATACTGCATCTTAAAAAAAAATGTCAAGATCGAGTCTACATCCAAAATATCCCAGGTAATGCAAGCCTTACTAGTCCAAAAAAACAGAAAACGGGAGGATGATGAAGAGGAGGAGGAGGAGGGGATGGTCGCTGATATTTCCAGGTTTATACACAAGCAATGAAGGGTGAACTGATGGCACTGGAGCCGGGGTTATCGTGTACTTGCCAGGTCTGCAGCAGCAGCATTGTTCACCTGTGCCCGGTGGTGCTATTTTTCAGAAGAACGGTGCACAGACCCGAGCCACAGCCGGGCAGGGCTAACATCCATCGGACTGCAAATCAAGCGCACTCCGCTCTCCAATCAAACTTCTCCTCGGTGAGCTCCGTCGCATAGCTCTCAAAATGTCCAAACTGCGTCGAAAGGGAGCATTTTCACCCTCGCGCTATTTGCAAAAAAATATTTAAAAGCTTTATGTTGGATGTTATATTCCGTGCAGAGGATTCAGGCTTCGTCCGACGGTCCGGCGGGGCTGCCCGGCCACAACCACGGCTCCGTCCGCTCCAGCAGGGAAACAACCGATTACCAGACTGCCTTTCCCCCCTCCCGCTGCGACAGCCCTCTCCAAAGTGGGCCAAACAACCGTTCCCGGTCCAAAAGACACGAACGAACAAGTGGCAAGACTATCATATGATAGCACTAGCCGCTGAAGCTGCCGTTAATCCGCGTAGCTGTCGAGTTTAGGACGAGCTGATTTTCCCAAGTCCGTCTCCTCCTCGCCTCCTCTGCTCGGGACGATTTCAAGATGGCGTCACTGGCACCCTGTTAGGCTTACCCAGCTCATACGACGAGCTTCCGGCGAGGATTTTTAAAATAAAAACCCCAGCGTTTACGCTTGTAAACGAACTAAAATTGTTGTAAAGAGAAATTTTAGTTCAATTAAATAAAAATTAAAACTATGCCAACCGAAGCAAAAAACTTAAAAAATGAAAATATATAAGAAATGTCTTTTTTAAAAATCACTTTTGTTTAGAGCCCGGAGAGGCTTTAGTGCTGAATATTTATTTCAACCCTGAGTACTGAGTGACTGTTTCCAATGTTATTTATCAAATCTGCCGCCCAAATTAAGAGACTTCTCAAAATGTTTCAAAATTATTTGATTTAAGATGTATTTTTGTTATATCAGAGTTTTTTTATGTATGCATTTGGTTCCCTATTACCTTCTGTTATTAAGTAAAAAACTCTGAGAGTAAAAGAGAGTAAATTCTCTTTTGAAACTAACCAAAACTAAACTGGATTGAAGGCAAAATATTTAAAACAAAATAAAAATTAAAACTAATTACAAATATAAAACTATAATAACTCAGGTTCATTTATATTTTGCCAGGTAAATGGGAGCTAGCTCCAGTAACTTATCAAATTATTTCAAACATACTTGGCAATAAAGCATACAAGACCAAAATGGAGTTTGTAAATGCTAACGAGCCTAAAAGTCAAAATTTGGTATGATCACCTTTTTTTCTTCAACACAGCCTGAAATCTCTTAGGCAGCTTTCTTGTTATTTCTTAAAGTAGTCTTCAGGAATAGTTCTCCAGGCTTCATGAAAGCCATTCAAAGCTCTTCTGTGTATGTTGGGTTCCCTTTGTTATGTTCTCTGTCAAGGAGCTACATTTGCCTGCTCCCTTATTCACAAGGAGTTGCTACAGCCGGTAGCTCCACATCTTTGAGTTGGTAGATTTTGACTCTGAATGCCCCTTTGTAAGATTTCTGTTCCTCAAATCAACTGGGGATATTTAGTTTGTTTGGCAAATTTGTAAACCACTGTGGAGCCTCTGTCAAGATGATCCCACACTGCTTCACTAAAGTTGAGGTCCAGACCTAATTATTATTAATGGAATTTATATACATAAGAAAAAAAATATACAAAACACCCTCACGTAAAATCATATAAACATGTATTTTAGTGTAGTGTAATGTAGTTTAGTGGTCTTATTTTGAATTTCTTTTTGGTTTGTTTTTTGTTTTTGTATTTTTGTATTTTTTTTTTTTGGGAGGGGTAATTCTGAAAGACCTACTAATCAACTTCCGGTGTCAATCCGGCTAACTTTAATCCAGCTTGATTTATCTGCTTTATGAGCTAGGGATTGTTTTTGTCCGGGAGGGCTGTTTGCTTTGCTTTCCAGTGCGTGCCGTAGAATGAAAAGAGGGGCGGTCACAATTGTTTAAACATCCTTTCAAAGTAAGAAAGAATTGCAAGCCATTAGAATAAATTGCATGATTTAAATTTTGTACATGCAGTATTGCATATTATTTGTCAATGTGTACGTATTTATACACCTTATGTTAAATGAAAAACTATTTAAACAGCCATCAACAGTGCTGTTGTTGAGGTTTAAGCTACAGAAAAACGTTTTTCTTATCAACAATATGCTCATAATTCAGCTCAGTACTTCATATAGGTCAGCACATGCCACGCATAAAGCTACATATAGCCTCACTTTGCAGTATGTGCTACTATACGTACATATATCAGGTTTCAACATGGGTTGGGTGCTCAGTAATAAATGCTGAGAATACCATGAAGTACAGATATAGGCTTGGCCCATCCCCAGATCTGTGTGACACTAATCTCTCTAATAGCCTGGAGCAGATCTCCAACCATAAGCGCTGCTAAACGATTAGGAGGTCAAAGGTCTCGGGGGATTTCTCTGCCAAGCTGGAAGCTGAGTCACCTGTTCTATATTGGAGTGTTGGCTTTCGTCTTCAGCAAAACATGGGGTCCTGTACATAGCTTAATGGCTGGAGCTCAAGGCACTGACACAGGCCCTGGTGAGGAGTTCAGTTCCTGTCGATGTTATTCCCCTGGCAGCGTTTTTAAACTTTCATCACAAATGAAATCTCTCTGGAAAGAGCAAAAGCAGCCTTGGCAGGATGTTCATCATTTCAGAGATATTAGAAACGTGAATCAAAAGGCTTGTTTCTGAGTATGTGTCAGCACGCTGTGAGCATACCTGTGGTCACCAAGTCACCAGATAATCAGATTACACCTTCATTGTCACACTCCTTTCTTGCGTCATGTACAATGAACTAATTCACTTACAGAAGTTTAGGATGAGCTGCTGCAACAATAGCTTCATGATCAGCCTATACAACACCTGCAGGAGACATTCATCCATGGGTTTTTGTTGTTGCTAATTAATGCGGCATTTTGAAACATTTTTTTAGCATGTGCTGTAAGCTGATAACAGAGAACCCTGTTCTAAACCACCAATATTGTCAAATAAATCACCCCGAGTTGAATAAGTTGTTAAGAAAATACATCAGGAGCTAACAGAAAAGTGTCAGTTTGCAGGCAACATCTAGGCTGAGATGTAAGGACATTTGGCTGAAATGAGTTTCACAATCTATGAGTTATGGCTTGATTGATTTTGATGTCCAACAAAATATGAAGATGTAAAAGAACACACATACCCTGTGGAAAATGTAGAATTGAACAAACTTTCTTGTCATGTCTTTAAGTAGTCTTCAGGAATAGTTCTCCAGGCTTCTTGAAGGACATTCAAAGCTCTTCATTGGATGTTTCTGCCTTTTGAAGCTGTTGCTAATAAGATGCTTGCTAATAAGTTTAAAAATGTTTAATTTGCCTCATTTTGAATTGAGCCGGCCCTACGATTGACTGGCAGTCTGTTCAGGGTGACCCTTCCTCCTTCTCTTGGCCGCGCACAGTTGGGATCAGCGCCAGCCTGCTCACAACCCGTACTGGAAAATGATTACGGATGGATGATTTGGGTTGATTTAAGAACATCACAACAAAGCAGTAATGCTATACAAGAAAACCCATGGAGATCCCAGTATACAAGCAATGTTTGTAGCCTTGTGTTTGACATTTGCTAATAAACCCTAACATTAATTTAGTTCTTGGGGGATTTTGAAGTCTGATTGACCTCATGGAAATGTCTTTAACCAGTCCTCCAACTGCATGATCTTATCGGCGTTAGTTCGTAAGTGAAACGAAACAAAGATTTTTCAAGTGTTTCTGAAATGACACATGGGACTGTTTCCACTTCAGAATAGACTTCAGATTTTTATCAGTTGCCATTTTTAAGTTTCCATTTTAGTCACTGGTTACTTTGAATTACATTTGGTATTTGGCTAGAAAATATCACAGTTTGGGTTAAAATACAGTCCTGCCAATGTATCCACTTGCATGAGGATTTCCATGCGGGCAGCGCATAGAGAGGGTTTTCACCCACAGTGAATGTGCCTCTGTGCAGAGTTCACCAGGAATGAGCAAGAAAAAGAAAAAAAAAAATCAAAACCAAAAACACGAAACATCAAAAACGAAGTGTGAACAGTACAGACTGTGGCTGCAGTCGACATGTTTCATTTTTTAACACTTGTTTGTGTGTTACAAATTTGTTTTTCTCCATGGCTGGCTGATCAACCACCAACCGCACAAGTAAGAGTGGCCCACAGACCGGTTGTACCACATATTTTGTACTCTGTGTCTGTTAACACTGTTTATTGAAATTCTCTGCAGGTCGACCACAGTGTATCAGTACGACTGGACCACCAACATGCCACTGCTGCTAACCCATAATTTGAGCTTTAGTAGCAGGTGCTGCTAAGTAATCATTAGCAAGTGTGAGCACCTCTGTGAAACAGCTTTGGCTGTTTGCTGGTCTGGAGCATTCCGGTGTGTTAACATAATGCCACAATCTTCCCACCCAGGAGTGGCCGTCCCAGCAAATTCACCCCAAGTTAAGGCCTCAGTTAGCATGTTAAATGTTAAAGTTCATGACAGCAAACTTAGAAAAGGACTAAAGAAGGATGGTTCATTTGTGAGGGTTTCCAGGAGAAGGCCTCTTCTCTTTAATAAGAATGTAGCAGCATAACTCAGGTTTGCAAAATTAACAAACCAGAAGACTTCTGGAACACTGAACTTTGGACAGATGAGACTAAAGTGGAGATCTTTGGCTATAATGAACAACATCACGCTACGAGACAAGGATCCCATGCCCAGCTGGAAATCTTTAACGGTATGGCTGAAAAAGAAAAGAATCGGGGCGTTGCTGGGGTCTAACATTCAGACATTAACAGGGAAAAGGAACTGAAACAACAAGGTAAAGAAAAGTAAGTCAGGATTCCTCCACATTGATCTAAGAGAATAATAATGCTACACTGTTACTTCAAGTTATCGCTACTAAAAGCGATCCCACACACTACTGAATGATGGGGTCTACTTGGTTTTTCACATGACAGAAAACCCCTTTTTACAAGGTTGCATGTTAGCTTGTTTTCTTTACCCCTTGAAAGGCTGCTGGGAGTAACCCTCGAAGATGCTTTTATTTTCTCTGGGGAAAATGTTTTTACACATTCTGACAAAACGGTTAATTTATCCATCTTGACTATTCAGATGTGTTAGCAGTGGGACAAAATATGAAGTAATAAATTTGATTGCTTTCTCATGCAGGCACATGACTTCTTGCAGAGTTTCTTATCAAATAAGTGAAGCTAAAGCGAATGGCAGAAACCTAAATGAGGGATAGCTGGTCAGAGAACTTTTTTAGTGTCAACTGCTTTGCATATCAACAACTCGGACTTCTGTGATGAGACTGCATCAGTGGTGCACCTGTGCAGTGACTGCTGTTTTTAGTGAGATTTCAAGCTCAAAGTGCTTCACAGCTGCGTCTTAGGATTCTCAGGTCAGGTGTTGAGAGACGTATGTGCTTGGTGAGCTTTAGGACAATGTTTGAAAACAGTTTTTACTCAGAATTGTTGTCAGCTTGCTTGCTAATTGGTAATTCCTGACCTGTGAGTCAATTAAGGCTTATCAAGTTAATGAAGCAAGGAGATTTCACAAGCTGAAGGACAACAAGTAGAGCAAATTGTGTGCTGAGGCCTTTTTCTTAAAGATAAACTAAATAAGTAATTTTTGAATAGATTTTAACTGCTAGAGCAGCTAAAATGCTCTTTTAAGGCTTTGAAACATAAAAAAAATCAGCAGTGTTGTATTGTGTTAGCTGAAGAGCCTTCAGGCATGCCAATGTCCTTCCAGACACTGATGTGGACAGGTATGCCTACATTGAGGCTGTTTAATTTCTCTACAATAACAAAACCCTGAAGCACCTGACCAGGACAAAGGGACGACATGACGCGCCTCATGTGGAACGAGTGCGTCTCTCTGTCTTCCCTTGAGTGGGGAAGACCTACAGTTCTAGTCCTGGAGATTTATTGCCCAGCTAATCCCATTACTCAACTATCAGATGCCAAATCCCCTCTAATGGCATTACACGTGCCAGAGTTACGTATGATGATGCTTGCTAATGAGAGCTCAGCTGATATACCTTACTGGAACCAGTGGCCCTTGTGCACAGAGTAGCCCTGTGGCTCTGCGGCTTAATGGACTCAGTATTGAGTGTCAAGGGAAGTCAAATTTATCGACAAAGTGCTTTTAACAAAAAGCAGGTTGCTGGCAGAGTGCACTGCAGGGCAACAAAAGGATGTAAATACATCAAAACCGTGAGCAAACACGGTGAAATGGTAATAGTTTGTAACGCGAGGGAGCGTGTGGAACGGCGAGAGCTGCAGGGTGACGCCAAGGACGAGTGGACACTTAAAGATTCAGGCATGAATGATGAATAGCAGGATGGAGTTTCCCCATACAAACCTCAAATCAGACGGCTGCTGCTGCCTCCGCTGCTGCTGCCACATATTCTGAAAAGGTCGTTTTGAAAAGTTATTGAGTGCCTTTGCAAAACAGAAAGTTGCATACACACCTACATCGCTGAGAGAAAATGTCACTCTGCAGCCACTTCAGTCTTCAGAAACAGTGGTCGAGCAAGAATTTGAAATATTCAGACACTTAATTAAAAGAACCAGCTCTTCAGCTAAAGAAAACACGCAACTGAAGTCTAGCACTGAAAAATAACCTAGGAAGAAGTATGTTTTATGACCAAAACACATAAAATACTGAATGCATTCCCATTACTCTGAGGAATGTGTGCATCAGACGTATTATATGATTGTACTGCGAATACCGATCGCGTATATACATTTTCAGGCAGTAGTTGGTGGACACAAAGTATTTTGTTTAATTTGTGCGTAAAATAGTTGGTCTATTAGTTATATTTTGTATTTTATATTTTTATTTTAATTCATATAACACAGGAATTTCCCACCTAAGAGAAAAATTATAGTTTATACTTAGAACTGCATAAAAATAGTTTTATCTACTTATTCATTTTTTTTTTTTAAAAGCAAAATACATTTAACATTGAGACTGAACAGCTACTTTATTATGTACTGCTTTCTAGTACTGGGTTGGACCCCGTTTAGTCTCATGTCTTAATTCTAAATGGGACAAATTAAACAAGGTACTGGAAATATTTCTCAGAGAGCTGAAATCATGGCTCTGGAGCCAAGGGAACTTTTTTTTTTTTTATTATTCTATTGTCCAGAAAGACTCCATCAAGACGGATAAGCAAGCAATCCAGATTGATGTAAACAACTGGGAACAGGCTGGTCCCATATGCTTCATGCTGGAGAATTCCTGGCAGATATTAGCCAATTATCAAGTCGCTGGACCTAAATTAATCTCATCCTTATATCTTCACTGACTGTGACAGACAGTAGATTGTCCAGTTTTGGTGAGTGTGTGCAAACTGTAGCCTCAGTTTGCTGTTCTTAGCTGACAGGAGTTGCACCCGGTGTGGTCTTCTGCTCCTATGCTGTGGATTCAAAGATGCTCTTCTGCATACCTTGGCTGTAAAAAGTGGTAACTAAGTAACTGTAACCAATCAGCTTGAGTCAGCCAGACCATTCTCCTCTGAGTTCTGGCATCAACAACACATTTGCCCAGGTTGAACTTCAGCAGGTTGTTTTAACCATGTGTACATTGCAGCCATGTGATTGACTGATTTCTGTTTTACCAAGCAGTTGAACAGTTGTAACTAATAAAGTATCCATTGCAGCCTTTGTGTTGTCATTTTTTCCTAAAACGATTCTCTAAAAATCATCTTTATGAACCATTTAATGTCCAGTCACGTTGTGATCTGTGAAATGATACTATCAGGCCACATGCATGTGAACACCTAACCACTACAAAACATAAAGAGAACGCAGCATGTGATAAACATGCCAACAAAATGTGCTTGTCCTGCTGTTTCCCACTGGAAGGCTCCTATGTAGACCTTTTTGAGATTCTTTAGAGTCACTATAAATCTCAGAAGGACTCCACTCCTACAACATGTTTGGCTCTCCTGTCTAATTAAACACATTCGATCAAAAACAGCACCAGCAGCAGGTAGCCCAGACTGGCTGTTGATAACTCTATCTGTGTATAGCCGCTCGAGCTAAAATCCGAGCCTCCGCTTTTTGCTCTTAAAGCTCCCAGGAAAATGATTTATACGCCTGCTTTTGGCTTGTCGCGATGCCACTCAGAGCGATTTATCTTGCCTTGGCCCAGGCTCTCTTTAGCAGAAGCTGGCCGCCCCCCCCACTTCTTTTCTGTTGTTTCAGCATGAATGATCTTTTCCATTGACAGCTTTGTTCATCCCTGCAGGCAAATCTGCACCTGTAACCAAGGTCCGGTGGATAGAGGCCTAATTACCGTTCTCATCTGGCAGCCAGCTGCCTTCCTTGTCCTCATATGAACCTGTGCAGCAAACCTCGGAGGGGGGAGTGGCGGCATTGCAGAGTTAAAAATGAGCTATGGTTGCTGTGTGCAAAGTAGTGGAGATGAAGCTGAGAAGAAAGGGTTTTTGAGGACTCAAGGTCAGGAGGACAATAAACCGGAGAAAGACGGCATCTCCAGTTACGTCGTCAATCATTGGCGACAGTTCGCGCTTATGTCATGTTGGCAGGTATCACTGTCTTCTTAATCCCTAGCGTGCCTGCTGTGATCTGTGACAGCTACTGTTTTTAAACTGAGACATGCAGGAGCTGTCAGCAGGAGCAGAGCCTACAAACATCAGGCAGGAGAGGCAAAATGAGCTGCTCCCTAAAGGTCGATGGGTTTGCTCTGAAAAGAGAAAATAAGGACACGGGTGAAGTAGATTTAAGTGTTCTTACTGGTTGAAAATGGGCTCTGAAAAAAAAAGAGCACGCAACCTTTACTGCTTGAATAAAATTTGAATAAACAATACTTCCTGCACAGGAGTGAATATGTTTTGCACAAATGGACATACAGATGTAGGATGATGACGCACACAGCAGAGATGGACATTGTACAGTAGAGTCAACGAAGGACTAACTTATTGTGAAGCTTTGAGTCTCAGGGCTCAACGCTTTTCATTAACTCTCTTATGAGCTCACGCCTGTATATACACTCGTACCAAGGCCCGCTGCAGCAGAATTTATATGCAAATCTTGACCTTTGCCAAGCTGTTACATGAATAGTTGTTTTTCCTCGCGTTCTCATCCGATAAACACTTGTTTGCAGCCAGATTTGCAGAATTTACTTCCAGTTTGTAGTCATTTCAAGTCGCCAAGTGAGCCCTCATCAGACATGGAGGAAATAGAGCTTCACGAAGTGAGTTTTTAGGATCAGTCACCAAGCAGATGAATGCCGCTGAACTGATCTACCTCTCCTCTTCATTTTCCTCTCTGGAGGGGGGCTTGACAGGAGACGCGGTGCTGACAGCTCTAAATTTAATATGCAACACCCCCCAAAAAAGTGCCAGCATGACCAGGCTAGTGTGAAAATAACACCACGTTAAAGCTGAGGCAGCCCATGCCTCGAGCGTGACGTGACGCTTATGCAATCTCACAATGAGGCCCAGTTATTTGGGGAATGTAACTCGAAACCCCAAAACGCTTATAGACAGGTTGTTGCCAAGGTTTAGGAGGGCAGCTGTGCAGGTGATGTGCATGCATACTTGAAGGGCAATTTCCAAAACATGTGAGGCTTGTGAGAACAATTTTATGTATATCTCAAGATTGAGGTCAAACAGTTCTGCTCATTTCCAGCCTAGAGCATCTTTGCAAGATTTACAGTACAAAATAAGTCTTTAAATAAAGTTCATCCTCTGCCTGAAACAAGGACGTTGAGCATGGCTCTATTTCTGATAGGCTACCCCTCCTAAACATTTTTCAGCAGCAGAAGTGGGAGGGACTTATGTATGTCACTGATATAATACAGTGGAAATGAAAAAAAAAATACTATAAGTCAAGAGAGAGGGAGAGGGTTAATAAAGTGGGTATTTCACAAACAGAGCTCCGAGTTCCTCAAGGCACCTGCTTTGGTCCTCTTGGGTTTATTTTCTTTCCCGTGAAGGTTTTTAGGTATTTCTGCAGTGAGTTTCTTTTTACGTCACATTTTTGAAGAAGCTTATTCTGCTCATTACTAGCCCCATGTTTTTATTCCCCTACCCTACCAGAGCACCTGTGGATGATTCTCAGTTCAAAGTAAGCCTTATTTAGCTAATACTTGTTGCGAAAAGGGATGTTTACATCATTCTGATTGGCTAACCCCTTTTAAACAGATTTCAGCAGCAGGTGGATGGGGGCTTCTGTACCTGAGATATTATGTCACTGATATAATACAGTGAAAAGTAAAGGTGGTAGGTATGAGCTGTTTTGTTAAATATAAGCATTGGGCCATTTATATGGATACACCGTAATAACATGGGAATGGTTTGTGATATTAAAATCCTGTTTGTGGCACATTAGTATATGTGAGGGGGCAAACTCCCCAGGATGGGTGGTGACCATGGTGGCCATTTAGAAGTTGGCCATCTTGGATACAACGTTTGTTTTTTCAAAAGGAAGAGGGCCATGTGACACATCAAACTTATTGGTAATGTCACAAGAAAAACAATGGTGTGCTTGGTTTCAACATAACTTTATTCTTTCATGAGTTATTTACAAGTTTCTGACCACTTATAAAATGTGTTCAATGTGCTGCCCATTGTGTTGGATTTTCAATGCAACCCTCTTCTCCCACTCTTCTCCCACTTCAACA
>VUQR01003628.1:5557-25802 GCA_015108515.1 Hemichromis elongatus
CGGTGTCTTGTAAGCCTATTTAGGCTGGCATATTATTTCATGCATGATACAGTAATGAAATAAAATCTAAGTCAATCTGAATGAAAAAAAGATATGATGACATTCAATGGCCTGTTTATCATGTACACCTAAAACTAAAAATAAAACTTTCTAATGTGCTAATCCATCAAGCCTCACTTCATGAATGCTATTAGCTGTTTTTCAAATTTTATTGTGTCATAAGTTTGAAGTGCTGACTTGAGTGACAACATTTATGTGAACTGCTGAACACATGATCTAATTAACCAGGGACAAATCCTGATGCCCACGTTGCAGGAAGATTCCATCAAATGTACCTGTTGGTCACTTTATTAAGTAAACCTGTTCAACTACAGCTGTTCAAACCAATAAACTGAATGGGGAAGAAAGGTTATTTAAGTGACCTTCAGTGTGGCACAGTTGATGCCAGCAGTTGATCTACTGAGAGTTTCCCACACAGCCATCTCTAGGGTTTACAGAGAAGGGTCCGAAAAAGAGAAACTATCTAGCGAAAGGTAGTACAACAATACAACAACCAAGGTATGCAGAAAAGCAACTCTGGTTGCACAACATGTTGAATCTTGAAGCAGATGAAAAGACCACAACAGGCAGCAGTGCTACTAGCTAAAAACAGGAAACTGAGCTACAGTTCGCAAAGGTTCGTCAATAATGGGCAAAAGGAGCCTCGAAAAACACTGGCTGATTTGATGAGTCTCAGTTTCTCTGGCAATGTTGGGATCGTTTACCTAATTTTGCCTAAACACGATGACAAATACGGCCATCCTGCTTTTTATGAGTGATTCAACCTGCTGGTGATGTAATGATGTAGGGATATTTTTTTGCACAGTTTAGTTCCTTTAGTACAAAGTGAAGATCATTTAAACGAGCATTGTCTAAATGCCACAGCCTACCCAAGTAATGTTGCTGACCATGTCCATCCCTATATGACCACAGTGGACCCAGCTTCTCATGGCTGCTTCAAGCAGTTTAATGTGCCATGCAAACTGGTTTGTTGACCATGACAATGAGTTCACTATACTCAAATGACCACAGTTGCCAGACTTCAATCCAATAGAGCACCTTTGGGATCTGAAGACAAGAAACTGTAGCTAACTTTATTTACAAGTCTCGCAATCACATGATCTCCTTCACCAGGAAGTAAGGTTTCATGGTAAGCGCACAAATCCTGTTACACTTTAATATATAAACATGTGGCTGGACTACTGTAATTCATTATTATCAGGATGTCATAAAAACTCCCTGAAAAGCCTTCAGTTGATCCAAAATACTGCAGCAAGAGTACTGACAGGGACCAGAAAGAGAGAGCAGATTTCTCCCGTATTGGCTTCCCTTCATTGGTTCCCTGTTAAATCTGGAATTGAATTCAAAATCCTGCTCCTCACATACAAGGTCTTGAATAATCAGGCCCAATCTTGTGTTATTGAGCTTGTAGTACCATATCGCCCCATTAGAGCACTTCACTCTCACACTGTAAGTAAGTAAAACTTTATTTAATATAGCACCTTTCAAGATACAGATCACAAAGTGCTTCACAACAAAGGATAAAATCATTAGATAGATAAATAAAACCACTAAATCAAATTAAAAGTAGTTTTAAAAAGATACGTTTTAAGCTGGCCTTTAAAAGCAGCAGCAGTGTCCACAGATCTCACTGCAGGCTTACTTGTTGTTCCTAGAGTATTTAAAAGTAGAATGGGAGGAATAGCCTTCAGTTTTCAGTCCCCTCTTATATGGACCCAGCTTCCAGTTTGGATATGGGAGACAGACACCATCTCTACTTTTAAGATTAAGCTTAAAACTTAGCTTTTTGCTGAATCATATAGCTAGGGCTGAATCAGATGACCCCGAATCCTCCCTAGTTTGGGTGCAATAGGTGTAGGCTGCTGGAGGATTCCCATGATGCACTGAGTATTTTTTCTTTAGTCACCTTTCTCACTCACTATGTGTTAATAGACCTCTCTGCATTGAATCATACTTGTTATTAATCTCTAGCTCTCTTCCACAGCATGTCTTTATCCTGACTTCCTTCTCTCACCCCAACCAGTTGCAGCAGATGGTTGCAGGTTTCTTCCTGTTAAAAGGCAGTTTTTCCTTTCCACTGTTGCCAAAGCGCTTGCTCATAGGGGGTCATATGACTGTTGGGTTTTCTCTGTATGTAATATTGTGATGAATTGTGATAAAATGTCAGAAGAATCAGCACTTTAATGAGTCTATAGAGGTGTAGCCTAATGCTAATAACCAGGGGTTAGGGTTTCTTTATGTTTCCAGCTAAAAAATGTATCCTATTTAACCTTACTTATAAATAGCCACAGTACACACAGTGCTCCACCAACAAGAAGTCTTATGATTTTTGTTAGTTTAAAAACATTATTATCAGAATATTGACAAGCAACTCACAGATAATTACTTTTGAACATCTTCCAATGCCCATTCCTTTCAGTATATATTGTAGCTAGAGTGACCAAATCTATTGCTTCAGCTGCTGTTTGCTCTAGTAACAAGCAGAACGCATCCATACACATCCTTTTTAGGCCATACTGCACAATTTTAGTGATTTTTAGCAAATTGTGATGCATATATTCATATTTTCTCCTGCGCAAAATTGAGAAATGGCTCTAGAAAAAAAAAGACAAAGAACTCTATTTTTCTCAGAATATAGTGTCACTTAATTTACTTTGTGGCAGTTTCAATAATATTCAACAAAATCTGCAAAGTTTGTGACATACAGCATAAGTATTTTATTTAACTTGACAGTTTGCTGAAACTGTTATCTTTGATCTCTTGTATGGAACATATATCAAGGACATTGTCAACAATACGTCGATGTCCCTCATGCCCTCTGTCTTAATAACCCTGCATGGGCATCATTCATGAGTTTCTATGGTGTGTTTCCCAGGTTACTTGTGCTAAAATAACAACTGTTTTTCATTTTATCTGTATAAACTGGAATAGACTCCACAGTACGGATCTATAAACCTACTTTAATCTTTTCTTAATAAGAAAAACATACACACGCTTTCATCGAAAATTGAAACCTGGAGCGGTCTTATCCAAGCAATAAACATCTGAACAAAAAAACAGAAACTGAATCTTACAATAATTAAACTGTTTTAAAACACCAGGAGCTAAAAATCAGGGGTAAAATCCGCCTGTAGGAGTAGGAACAGTTTTATATCAGTCAGGGTTTTTTTTTTTAAAGATTAGTTAAGAGCAACACAACTCGACACAGTCTGCACCTGCATGAGCATCATTGTGACATTAGTTTCCTTGTTTTATTAAATCAGTTAACACACCTCACACAATGTCCCTGAACTTACTCCGTTGAAGATTATTACTGTAAACACGTCCTCCATGTAATAAACGGGAGTACTTTGAAAGCATTTCATGCTTTCATTGAACTGCTAGTTTCATCTGCTACTTGAAAGTGTTCTCGTGTTTAAATTATAAGGTACAACGAAACCTTGAGCGCTTTTGCTTTTGTTACAGTGTTGTCCTTCAGGAAAGATTCAGGACCTGAGCGGCTTTAACTTGTGGTAAAAGCAGTTCCATGTAGAGCAAGCTATTAAAAAAGAAAGAAAGAAAGAAAGAAAAAGGAGGGGTGGGGGTTAATTACAGGCTGTCCTTCACAGTGCATGGGGGCTACCACTGGATACTGTGGTTGTCATCCAGGGAAATAAAAAAAACACAAGAAGGTGACACTTGGGAGGTTTTATATTAGCTTAGATGTTGCTAAATTTTCTACCTGTATCCCGGATTTTCATAGTTTTTTTTTTTGCTTCCTGGCCAAAACATGACAGCTTTTAATTTATTATCGTGCGTTTTTACACAGCAGCAGTTTTGCGACGGTCCCTAACCCTGTTTCCGTATGGTCCGCCGTTCTCATACAGCTAATTTCTGATGAAAACTGAAGTCATCATTAAGACTAAAATTATTAGCAGAAGTAGCTTTAACGGTTTCACCACTATTATGTTGCGTTTATAACTTTACCAACTAAAACCGGCGGCACGTTCATTACAAACGGCAGCTCGCTTCAGCCTCTTGCTGTGTCCGAAATGAAAAGAAACGACGCCTACAGGTTTTTGTCCGTTTTCTCCTGCTTTATCGTCTGCGCGTTCTTGTTTCTGTTTTGGTTCTTTGTATTTTACTCAATGGTGCTTGCACCATAAAGACAAGAAACCGTAGCAAGTAAGCTAAAGCTTACCCACACTGCTTTGCTTTATTTACAAGTCTCGCGATCACATGATCTTCTTCAACAGGAAGTAAGGTTTTATGGTAAGTGCACAAATCCTGCTACACTTTAATGTATAAACATGTATGTATCTGTTTGAAGCGGACATAAATTAACTGGTTTGTAATCCAGGGATGTCTTATCTTATGATTTATCTCGATGAGAATTTTCGTCTTGTTAAAAAGCGCTTGAAGTGCTAAAGCTGCTGGGTTTCATTATGTGGTCTCTGTTGAACTGACTTTACTTCTCAGTAAGAGAAAACAGCCGAAGCCAAAAAAAGTAAACGTAGAATTGTATCATTAACCTACATGCCGACACTGACAGTCATTCAGTACGTAGTCTTGATGGTTTGGTGCTCATTATTATTATTATTATTATTAATTAGTTTAGGCTCTCTTTGCAGCTGAACTAGTCAAAAATATTATAAAATCCTTTGTCTTTTCATGGATTAAGCACGTGGATAAGATACAGGAAAAGAAACATGAATTCCTCTTTTTTTATTTTATTTTTTTTAAATGTCCAGTTTATTGTACATGTAGCTTGCCACCACATATAGGGTTATTTGTGACAGATAGACAGTACCAAGAGTGAAAGGAAAGCTTTACAAGATGGGACTGAGACCATCCATACATTATAGTGTTATGTATGGTTTGCAGACTGTTGTCCTCACAAAAAGACAAGTGGTTGAGCTGAAAATGTTAAAATCTTGTTGGGATTGACCAAGATGGACACAATTAGTGAGTGTGTTAGAGGTTGAACGGTGTGGAGATAAAGTTAGACAGCTGAGGCTGACAAGTGCAAAAGAGGAACAGAGGATATACTGGACGAAAGATGTTGAGTATAGAGCTGACAGGCAGGAGGAAAAGAGGAAGAACTCAGAGAAGATTCATTGATGTAGTGAACAAGCCTGAACTGGGACAACAAATCAGCCCTGGCATATTTGGTCCAGGTGGCTGACTATGATAAGTTAAGAAATAAATAAATACATTTTAATTTGTTATTTATTTATTTATTTTACCATTTTTAACCATGTTGGTACAATTGTTGTTGGGTTAGGAAGTCTCTGTTCTGCTCTAGTGCAGCATGGCGCAATTAAAAGCTCCACTTTACCTATTAGGAGTGACTTTTGGTCATTTTACATTTTAGATGGTCGGTTATTTAACTTGAATCTCTCCCTTCCTAATCATGTCCTTCCATTTATTTCCTTACCATATTATTTACACCTTCCTTGCTCGCTTGTTAACGGTTGCGTTAAGAGATTATATTGGGCTATCCAGTGTCACTAATAAAAATTATCCACTGGACTGCTGTCAATGTTTGTAGTGCCAGAGCACAGTGGCAGGTGGCCTACATGATTATGACAACAAAGAAAAAAAATTTATGTTGACCTACCTGGAAAACGCCTAATATGCCATATTAACAGTCCATCCCTGCTAGTGAAGGAAGACATGCCAAGGGTTGGTGTGACTGAGGAGGATGCTAGGGACAGGGTGAGATGGAGGCAGATGATCTGCTGTGGTGACCCCTAAAGGGAGCAGCTGAAAGAAGAAGAAAAAGACTACTGTCAATATTTTGATTTTCCTTCATTTGCTTGTGTGGCAGATACTTTCCCATATCAAAAGCACATAAAGTTACAACTCTAATATCAAGTCATTTTAAACCTGGCTGAGTAATAAGCTTACTCAAATCAGATTCTTTACTAAGTTGTGAATTATACAGCAGCACTGGAAATTTAAACCTCAGCAGATAATGAATTGATTATTATGTGACCAGCAGGAGCTCCTGATTTAGGTATCCACTAATTACAGGGTTCCACTGACATGTGTAAGTGATTTTGGGCAAGACATTGAACCCCAAGTTACCCATGATGAACAAGCCAGCTCCTTGCAAGGGAGTTTTCCCATAATTGGTATGCCAGTGTGAACTGCTGATTGTGGCACTCCAAAGTCATAAAACAGTATACAAGTACAGCTTTTATTCTGTGTTTTGGTTCAGAATGTTTATTTTAACAGTGTGAGAGCTACTTTTACTACTCATTGTGTATCTAAGTCATAAGTGATTATAGTGTCTGCAAGTGTTTCACAGCCCTCTGCTGTTTTATTTCACAGCTTGTTGAACGTGGCTCTCTGTGAAGTTGTAATGGCATCTGACATCAGTGAGGCATCGCCGTCCACTGCAGAACTTAAGCTGCAGTTTGCTCCTTTCAGCAGCGCTCTGGAAGCAGGCTTTTGGCATGAGCTTACTCAGAAGAAACTCAATGACTACAGATTGGATGAGAGTCCCAAATGTATCAAAGGATACTATTACAATGGTGAGTATTCTGATGGCACATTTTCAATAAAAGATCAGTTCAATTCAACTGCATTCAAATAGTGCTAAATCGCAAAAACAGTTGCCTCAATTCACTTTATATTGTAAGATAAAGACCCTATAATAATACAGAGAACCCCCAACAATCAAACAACCCCCTATGAGCAAGTACCTGGTGCCAGTGGGAAGGAAAACCTGTGGCAGAACCAGGCTCAGGGAGGTGCAGCCATCTGCTGCAACTAGTTGGGGGTGATGGGAGGAAGACAGAATAAGCAAGACACTCACTAACTGTCAAATGCAGTTTTCCCACTTGATTGACAGATCTGTATTTTCTATTATCAATGTGGCTGATTGACTTTTACGTCTGATAGGTGATCCTCTTGGTTTGCCTACCCGTCTAACTTTGGAGTACAGTGCATTTGATGTGTAAGTATAAGGCATTATTTTGTGTAAATAAATGTTACACTTTTGCTAAGTTTTTCTGCTGTTATTGAGTCTTATAATGCACAATGCAATTGTAAATAGAGCCAAAATAAAAGTGAAGCACAGACTGTTGGGGTCACACTGCTGGGCAGGTGGGAGGGCAGTGTGGACACCTAAATTGATAGTATCTACCAAAAATCCTGGACGAGTTTGAATCTCGGTGAACTCTACTTGAAGATCATAGGTCAAGTTTTCTGAAAACCTTGTGGATGCGATAACTCAAAAAACACAAAAAAGCCTGCGTGTCTAAAGAAAAAAATTTACATGGCCTTCATCCGATTGTACAGTTGTCAGAGAGATGTTTTGACTTCTATATAGAGAAGAATTAACTTTTATGTAGCCAACTGGTTTCTGGTGTTCGGTTTGTTTACACTGTGAACATACGGTCTAATGAAAAATGGGTTTTGTGTTTTTTGGGGGGCGTTTTTTTGCTGACAGTGATGGTTCAACTCCTGCTCGTTGCTGCCCAGCTTTGGGAACGCTGTACAACACCAACACTCTTGATGCCTTTAAGACGACTGATAAGAAGGCTCTGTTGGAGAAAGAGGCCAAGGAGGTAAGAGACATCCAGTGGAAATTTGTTTGGAAATCAAAAACATGTTGAAAGTGGGTTATCGATAAAGTAGGCATTAGAATGGTCATATTTCCCAACAGAACATTACATGATTAAATTATTGATCATTTTTCTTTTGTATTATCTCTGTTTGTTGGGTAGATTTGGGATGCTATACAGTCTGGAGCTGCATTGAAGGACCCATCCATCCTTTGTAGATTTGTTCTCCTTACCTTTGCGGTGCGTATAAATATGATCATATATGTTTGTTTTTGTTTGTTTTTTCTACACATTAACAAATTCGTGTAACTTGTTTTCATTCATGTTTCTGTCTTGTTCGGGCTACTCTTTTTAAACAGGATTTAAAGAAGTACAATTTCTACTACTGGTTCTGCTTTCCTGCACTCTGTTTCAAAGAGGCGATAACGCTTGTCCGACCGCCGTCCGTCCTAGATCAGGTCTTCTCTGCAAAGCAGGTTGGCTTTTTAAAGATCACCATACAACTTTAGATATTACACTGTGAAGTTATCTTCAAATGACCTTTTCTGAAACAGTTAAAATTCTACAATTAATATTAGTTGTTTTATATGATGAATACAAAGTGCTATCAGTGTCTTCCACTGCTTCATCTATATAAACCAAAATAATTTTACAGTATAATTTGGTTGCCATCGCCTTTGAGATCACTCAGTTGAGAATTGCTGCACTGCCTCCAGCACTTTTGTGAATTTCTAATTTCTGTCTCAGATTGCAGCCCTGCAGGCTGCGTATGATGGCCTGTGCATCAAAACAGGAGCCACTGCAGTTCCTTACTTCCTAATAAAATACACAGATGACACGGTTGAGATGTCTGCGCTGGGGGACTGGGAGATGTTTTTCAGTGATACTAAGAAGGTTTCAAGATTCTTTTATTTTTATATAATTAGAAACAGGAATTTACACACATGTGTTATTATTCCGTGTGTCTGCTAATTTTTGCACTTAGATTAATATCATAATAGTATGATTTATTATATACACTAAAAGTTCCCAAACCTATTTTGTTCATTCTGTTTTAGTTTAAAGTGTTTGAAAAGATTCAAACACTATTTTTTTTAAATAAGGTTTAAAACTTATTTTGTTGTGGCTTTAAACTGGATTTCTACTGTAGTTTTATTGGCTCATCACATTTTACTAATACAATCTAGTTTTACACACTCACACAATAACACATATACACATTTGCAACTTGCTAATGTAAACACACCTTGTTTGTTTTCTCTAGGTTACTGTGGGTGTCTATGATCCGTGTACTCTGTCCCAACATCCGGGCTGGCCTCTGAGGAATCTACTGATGCTTGTAGCTAACCAATGGTAAACTGTGTGTGTGTGTGTGTGGCTATGTGTCGCTGTGTGTGTGTGTGGACGGGTATTAATATCTTTGTGGGGACCAAAAATTGGAAGTTTACTATTCTCGTGGGGACCGACAGCCTTGGTGGGGACCAAACTCCTGGTCTCCACGAGTTTGAAGGCATTTTTGAGACTCAAAATGTGGCTTTAGTGTCAGGGTTACTATTAGGTTATGGTTAGGGTAAGGGTAAGGGTCAGGGTTAGGCATTCATTTTTGATGGTTAGGGTTAGGGTAAGGGGCTAGGGAAAGCATTATGTCAATGAGATGTCCCCACAAGTTATGAAAACACAACGTGTGTGTGTGTGTGTATGTGTGTCTGCGCATGCTTGCAGTGGAATCTGCAGAGGAGACAAGTGAGGCCACCAGTCGACAGCACAGCTGGTTACAATCACAGCGACTAAACACTGTACACACACACACACACACACACACACACACACACACACAGACACACACACAGGTCTGGTAGCCTCTGGGTCAAATTCCCTGTTAGACTATGTAATAGTGTTGCTCTGATGCAGTTTAGCTGAAACAAAAATATTTTTCTGTCAAAGCAACCAGAAAGAGTCCAAAAAAATCACTTCTGGATTTTAACACCATCAAAATTCAGTACGTGACCCCGAAAGTATAAAAGTATAAAAAAATAAAAAGTATATTGAGGTTTTGCTCACTTTGTTCCAAGTGTGCACTCCTTAACAGGTAAATATAAAGAAACATGTTGATAGGTAGAAAAACCCAACTCTACCCCATCATCATCATCACTACACAACTTTCTTTTCATTCATTGTGGCCATTTAATTATGTGATTGCAGCAGGTTCGTACTCATGAAAAATCTCTCAAAACCACAAATTCCACCGCTGTATTGTGTTCCCTCCGTGTTCTCTGTGTCCACATCCAAGCTTGGCTTTTTAATGGATGTTTGACAAGGACTTGTGTGATTTGTCCAGCTGGAATGCTTTCAGATTTATTGTGCTGTTTGGATTAACAACAAAACAGAGTTTTGTAATGTTCTTAAAGCATCACCACCACAAGTTTTATCCAAAACATTTTACAGCGACTAGAAAAAGCCTTGAAATCGGCTTCATTATCCTGTAAATGTAATCCGAAATATGGAGATATTTTGGCTACAGGGTCTCTGAGAAAATCTCCCAAGGCTCTTTATTAATATGCAGAATTCATGTATCACCTTCTTCTGCTCTTGTTTTTCACTCCACATACTTTACCTGGTATATAAACTCTACATATGGCTCCTTTGCAATAAACAAACTTTAGTATAACAACTGTCCCTGAAGAAAAAAAGAGAGAGAAGAAGTCGTCTGAAGAAGGCACAGAAGAAGAGGCTGAGTAGTGGTGGTAACAGGCCCATCTAAATCACTCTGAACCCTTTGAACTGGGGTTTGACCAGCTTCAGGTTTGATCCTTGACGCAGCAGAGACTCTTGTTGGCTCTCCGACTTCAGTATTGTGTTTACAGCTCTTCCCTTTGGTTAACCATGACCCTGTCCATTAAAACATTCCCTCTAATTTTCCCCTCTTTCCAGCTTCTGGCCCAAAGAAAAAAAAAAAGTCAGGCTAGAGATTGGGTGGCTGTGATGAATTGATTGGATAATTTCAACCATACGGGAGCATTCACATGTGATTAAAGTAACGAGATGGCATTTGTCAAAGGTTAGCGCGACTGTTGTGTACAGAGAGCACAATGCCGCCTTTGTCGACAGCTTGTTTCGCTGGAGAAAGTGCTGGCTCAGGTTTGTTCATTAAAACATAAGCACAAAACGAGACAGTAATGGTTGAGAGCCATTTGTCCTATATATTCCCTTGTGTTTCACCGGAGCAGGAGGCTTCGAAAGGTTTCTTTACTTTAACCAGGATCAGCAGCAGCAGAGCAGCCCGTTTGCTAACAAGCTCAACGTGCAATTCAGGACAATCCATACACCAGGGATGCCCAATCCCAGTCCTCGAGAGCTATTATCCTGCAGCTTTTAGATGCATCCCTGCTCCAACACAGCTGAAACCAATCTTCTGATTACCTCTTCAGAACGCCATCAGGTTTGGCAAAGGTCCGATAACAAGCCATTCATTTGATTCAGGTGTGTCGGAACAAGGATGCATCTAAAAGCTGCCGGATGGTAGCTCTCGAGGACTGGGATTGGGCACCCCTGGCATACACACTAAAACATTGTAAGGATAATAACACAATGCAGATATCATTTGTTCAAGGAGTAATCAACATTAAGGTAACATCCTGTGATTAAAACTTCTGGTTAAAAAATTACAGCTATCACTGTTTGTACCACTAATAACCTGCTTAAAACTGAAATAATAAACCACACAGAGACTTAATAACTTGGATTAACCAAGAAAATCACCTTCTTTTGGCCCCTTTGGCATCTCAACTGTTTTTTCTTATAACTTAGGAGGAGATGAAGCCAACACCTGCAGGCTCATGCCAAACAGAGTGAAGCCATCACCAGACTCTAAAGCCCAAATAAACCCAACTCTGGGTTCTTTTCACTTGGCACTCTTCTGTTTTTGGCTGCCAAACAAGGACCGACATTACATGGCGTCCAGTTTCTAACAAACGTCTGATTGAAAAGGACTCAAAGTCCTTCGCCTTGTTTGGTTTGGTCACCTGTGCTTTTCATCGCCTGGTCAACAGCGCAAACATGGAAACACCAGAAACGAGCTTTCCTCCAACAATACTTTAAACCCCTCAAAACAGAGTGGAACCGTAAAAGTTTATGCAAATAACCACAGTAACCGCTGGCCAAGTAACAAGGCTAAATTCATCTGAAAGTCTTTGGTCACAGTGCAGTAATGTTTAAGGATTCAACCACCTGCATAAATACTCTGCAAAAGAGTCATAAGGCTTCCATTTGTGAAAGAATAAAACGATCCAAGCAAAATGGTTAACCTTTAGTATTTGGACTACTGGAACAGGCTGAAAACTGTCTAGTTATGTAACCCAACCCTGCAATTTAAAATGAACTTCTTTAAACTGAATGCAACAGAGCACTTTTAAGGTAAGGGTTCAGATTAAAAAGTTAAGGCTGATGAGATAGACAATGTTATATAGACAGAGGCACAAATCCTTTCCAAAGAAAAAGGAAAAAAAAAAATACTGCATTGAAACTGCATTTTTGAAGTGCCAAAGACCTCAGCCAGGTCTGAAGACTTTTCTCCTAACAAGATAGTAACTCAGAGTGTAAATCTTTAGACAGGGGCGGGGGAGGAGCACTGCTGTGTGTCTATGCTGGGAAATGGACCGAGTCGCCGAGTCCCGTTTGCAATAAATCTGAACCAGAAAGGCAAACTTTTCTGACAGGATATCCCGGGGGAGCCAAAGAGCCATGTGGGGATATGCTGTGATTGCACTGTCAATTAATCCTAGAGTCATGTACCAACCAGTAAGAAGCTCCAGAAAGACACGGTAACTCTCTCACGTCCCCATTTCCTGGCACGGATTTAAAGCAGAGGAAAGCTCTCTGACCCAATCGTCTTTTTCCCGTTTCTAGATGGTTATCCCTGTTGTCGTGCAATGTTTGAGTAACTCAAAATATTCATGGGAGAATGCTGCATAGAGCTGATGAATGAAGGTCATGTACCTTGACAAACCAAGCTGTCAACACAAGCAGTGATAGCGCAGAAAAACTTGAGATTGATTCGGGTTTTTGATGCTAGTGGTTCAGATTTTGGGTTTTTTTGTAACCTGCCTCATATTAGTTCTTCCGAGTTATCCTGGGGATTTAAACTGCAAATTCAGCAATATTTAGAAAGTAAACCACATGTCGATGAACTGTTGAAGTTCAGTCAGGACTACCATACTCAAAAGAAGTCTATTATTATTTCCATCTGTGGTCATTTTTATTTGATGGGCTAGCTGGGTGCTTGAACCTCCCTGCCCTTTAACATGTTGATGTGGATGTGGAGAGCACTCCCTCCCACTCTTCCATTTCGAATTCTTGTAATCCCAGAGGGGTCTGGAGAAGCAGCCAGACCCCCTGTGCAGATTATGCTAGGGGAGACTAATTAAGTCAGACATGCATTGAAGGGCATCAGTGGAACCATCAGCTGTTGTGCAGATCTAGAGACAGCTTTTTAATTGTTGATGCAATTTTAGAGGAGAGGCTTTTAATCGGTGTGTTGTTATTCTCAAGTATTGCTTGTAGGAAACTTACATAGATGTGCTTCTGTTTGTAGCGCAGGTAGAGGTTGTGCATGATGGCGCCATCGTGAAGGTCCTCAAGGCTCGCCATGTCCTCCAGCCCTTTGATGCTGCTACGGTGCATGGGTTGCACTTTCTGCCTGGTGAGCGTATTCTGCTTGTAGGTGTAGACCTGGGTCAGAAAATGGAAGAAGGCCATATGTAAACTATGTAAACGATGATCACATGAATCCACATTGGCATCGTAAAAGCAGAGGATCAAAGAACTACTGTAGGAAATCTTTCAAGTAGAAGTAATAAAATCAACCCTCATCTTACTCAGACTGTATTTCTCCGACTTTAGGGGCGATATGTTCCCTAAGAGGCAATCCTGTTAAAAATCACAGGAAATCATTTATCCCTACAGCAGAGCAGTTTCCTGAGATGCTGTTTTACAGCAGAATTGGTCTATGTCAACTTCCTCTTAAAGTCTGATCTGGTCACAGGTCATTTCTTCACTGGTTTAAGGCCAGATGTGGACATCAGGCTGCCAGTTTTCTACCACAAGTTTTACAAGTGTATTTTTAGATTTGAATTTCCCTCACTTTGTCTAGTTTATGACAGAATGAGCCAGACAAGAACAGCTTTTGAGAAATGTTAAAGAGCCCAGACTTCTGAAAACCCAGACGTATCGAACAAAGTCCATGGCATTTCCTCTTTTTTTATTTGAAACTCAACATAATCAAAATTCTAGAATTAAATTGCACTCATCGGGGAAGAACTAGAATGAGAAAAAATATGAAATTCCAAGAACACATAGCAAACATTGTTGTGGTGCATAGGAAAAATGACTGAACCATAACAGGAAATATCAATGTGTCCAGCTTAACATAACTTCTTTTTCTACAAACTGCAGATATTTTGGATGTCAAAAGTGAACCATAATAACTGTATGCTTTTTAATGAATAATATTCTGTCTGACAATTTTTATCTTATGTTACTGAAAGGACGGAATGCAAAGTCAAAGACAGACAGAATATATTAGATGTAGGAATTTCCATCTGTTAAAGGTCAAGTGTCAAAAGCAAACTGGTTATGAAATGTACTCGAGACAGGACACAATACATGCAGGATACAACTTCAGGAAGTGGTAAAAAAGTAGGAATACCAGAGGCACAGATTATCAGGGAAAAGCAGTTTTAAATTTAATTTAGGGACACAGTCGGCAAGCCATTTATCAGATCTGACTGCTGTTTGTGTGCGTGCAGGCTCTATGCTCCACTGAAAAGTCCATTTAGATAATATTTCAAAATACCTCCTTAAAAAAAAGGCCTTGAGGCATTTTTAGGCCGGCAAGGCAAGAATTTCTTGAAGGGTTTTAGAAATGTCCCAGTGATCAGATATCCCCGTCTCTTTTGAAAACAGGTGCATTTATTTTGCATATAGAGAAAGTGCACACGAATATTGAAGGAGATGGATATTTAGTTTTGTTTTCAATCAGAAGGAAAACCTCCAGATGAAAATACACTGAGATTATTTGGCAGGTAGCAGCATCTAACTGGAAGGTTTCATGTAAAAGTATTATAGATCCTCACAGCTTATAATTCAAGGCTTGCTGTGATAAACTTGACCCTGAGCCTGTAGAGTACATGAAATCGGGAGCTGAACAAGGGCAGCCGTCAGTAGATGTCTTCTTATCGTATGTCTGAGGACGAGGCCGAACAGCTACTGGAGACTAAACTCTAGTCCTACAGCGTCACGTCAAAACCAGTGATAGCCGTTACATACCCCACTGCATTCTTTTAATACCAAAGTTTTCTAAATTTATATTACTTCCTCCGTATGTTCAGGCTTCTGTGTGTTTCATAAAACTATTACTGAGACAAAGCCAACTTTCTGTCTTGCTTGCGATTCAGTTTGGTGGGAAAATTAATTTCACTCTGTGCAGCATCTTATACAATGTTGGTTTCTATCATTGGTCAGCATTAAAAGCCCGATCAAGAAATATATTTAATTCGGAAGAATCAAATCCTTAAAGGATTGGTGCACATATCAAACCACCATCCATCCATTTATTTCATTATTAATTTTTATTTTTTATTATTTGAACTAACTGTCCAAAATCAAACAGAGCCAAATTGTTGAGATCTGATACATGTTTACACTGTAGACACAAGATAAGCTTCATGTTATGTGTAACATCAGGGCTCAACCACCACCAATGCTTCTCATGGAGATTCGTTAAATTTGAATTTATGCATGCAATCAAGCCGGAGACACGCCTGTCTATTAGACGAGAGGAAGACTAAGCAGACATTTGAGCGCTGAAACATGTAACGTGTAACGTCATGACTTCTACTTCACAGAAAGCCACAACTTCTCATCCGTGTTCTTTGGTAAAGTATCTTTCCAAACATGAGTCTCAACATCTTATAGAAGTCACAACTCTGACAGCAGGATCACAAAGAAAGGATATTTCATCCAATCTATTTGCTCTAAAGCGGCCCGTGTCTTTAGGATTAACCCATTAAAATGTTCTCCTATTAACCATATTCTATTTTTGACCATTTCTGTATTAAAATAGTATATTTATTAACCTTTTTCACCTGCAAATTAGTCTTCTGGAATTGTCTGTAAGAAAAATGAAATCCAAATAAAAAAGCAAAAGCAGAAGGAACAAACAGGGTGTCAACCATGCAACAGCACTGGCTCGAATCTCTTCAGCATTGTGACAAAGAGGCCATTCTTCAAAGCAGCTTTCTACAGTCGGTCAGTACTGCCAACTGTTTAAGGCCACACGATGGTCCAGTTGTGAAAAGCAAGAGACAGAGAGGTTAATTTAGGGCAGACCTCCAATTATCACCGCTCCGCAGGGAGTTTGCAGCCTGCAGGATCACCGAGGGAGATGTGCTCAAAGTAACGATCCATCACTGCAGGGAGGTCTGGACACACGAATCTTTCAGAAGACAAACAGTAGATTCTGAAGGAATTTTAAAGCCTGAAGTGATTCTGAAGTAGAAAACTGTCCTCATTGTTGGACTCTGGTGGTAATCGCTTTTATTTAACTGCTATAAATTCGTCAGTGAGGTATTACTCCATCTGACTTTAAGTCCAGTTGGCTTTGGGATGAAAAACGCAGAGCAGCCAAACCCTCTGCTGTCTCAGCCTTTTCCCCAAACAACCAAACCACAAAGTATTTTCAGCAACACAAACGAGGCATTTCCCAGATATTTCAGTTACATTTAGCAATAACACATGAGGTGAAGTAATGCAGTATTTTAGTTATTGCAGAACTTCACGATACAAAGCGTTACAGCACATTTAACCATGCTCTCATCCAAAAACAGATGACCTCTGCTGAAGGCAAGATGCTGAACGTAATGAGACATTTAGCAGTAAAAGCTCAAGATACTACCGACCAACTTTTATTTCACAAGTTCAAAAATGTTGGTCAAGCATTACAACTGTTCTTCTACAGGTGTTGTGGGTGCTTTAACTGCTTCAGACCTTTTCCTCGTCACCGTGCGCTTTGGAATAACATGAAGCCTAAAACCCCAAAATCCTAAAATCGTTGCGGGAAAGCCGAGTTCATGTTAAACCCGCTTTAGAGACGAGCTATAGTTTGGATATTGCAGATTCACCACATTAATACAAACACCACTCTAAAAGGAGGTCTTTCTGGGAAATGGTAAAGCTGCAGCTTATAGGATGCCAAAAGAGGAAAAAGTTAGCTTGTGGTTTCAATAGGCTGGAAAAAAATATAAATAATGAAGCGAGTTGTCCATCATTTTAAAATTTGAAAAATAACGTATAAGAAAATAAAAGAACAGAAAGACGTTACAAAGACACTGTGTGCTTTTAATTTCCTCTTTTGTCCACATGAACTATTGTTACCAAGAAGAAAAATGAGACCCGTACAAACCAGCCAACTCGGTGTATTCACACACACAAACTCAAACACACAGCAGAGGGGCCCTGAAGCCATTCGCTGACCCGCTGAGGCCGAGGGACTCTTCCAGAAGAAAACAAGTCTGTGTCTGAGGAGTCGATCACATCTGACCCCGCACCCCCACACACACATTAACACCAAAACTGCCCTTCAGCATCCTGCCAGGCTTCATTTCTCACATTCCTCTCTCGGTGACGCTTCAGGGGATTCAGTTCTTCTTTAGATGGATGAAACGTGATCGAGTCCAAGCGGCGTTCACGACCTGCCGGCATGCTGAGACGGGTTCATTACTTCAGATCAGAACATCACATAAGTCAAAATACTTTGACTTCTGGTAACGAAAGCTATGTGTAAAACACTCAGCTATAGCTCATCTGTCTAAGTTTCTTTATCCGAAAAACTCAAAGCTCAGTTATTCATCTGTTGGTGTTGCAATTGTCTTTAAAATGAGAGAACAGTAAATATGAACTCTTTCCAGGTTTTAAGAATCATTCCTGGAGCAAATAGGTTTAGGTTAAGCCTCATTATTCTGTAACTTTCCAAGAGATCCTGTAAAATTATCATTATTATTTTAAATGAAAACTCTGTCATTGAATCGCGGCTGTGTTTGACTCATGTGAATGGTGAGTTTGTCAGATCACAATCACAGTTGTAAGATCAGGATTTTAGCAGAGCTCTAGTCTCTATGGGTCATAATGGGATGTGGTCGTTTCCCTTCGTCATAGTCCTTTTATTGTCTGGCAGCAAACATGTGAGAAAACAAGAGCTTCTTTACTTAGCCACATTAAAATGCTGACTGCCTCAGATCAAGGAGGCGCTCAAGGATGTTGACTAAACTAGCTAAACACTCGGTATACCTCAGTTTGGTATAGGCTTTGGGCTTTTTAACTTTTATGTGTACAATAAAAGGCATCGCTAGCCTAAAGTAAAGGAATTGGGAAACCCCTAAAGAAAGACACGTATATACAAGCCATTTCAAACTATTTGCTTTTCCCTATGAACTGTTGTACGGTGAACAGACTTGTTAGACTAGTCCAATGTAAACACTGTTTATAGCCAACAGTCAAACATCCAAGCCCTGGACCTTAAGGGCTGGCATTTATTATTTACACACCTTTATCTGTCAGCTGACGAGTTCACCTTCACCTTTTCACTTTGTACTTACTTCAACCAGGATGTTGAAACTCTGAGCACATATATATACATATATGGCTCTAAATACCATCTCTTTCTTCATTTTCCTTCTATGGGAAATAAGAGGTTCAGTTCTGGGCAAAAAAATGGCAACCTCTTTAGTTATGAACAGTATTGTAGGGTTTTAGCACTAGGAGAGCACAGATTGTTCATCGACATTGACCCAATTAGATTTCTAATTGGTTCAGTTGTCTTCGTGGAGATAAAGAGGGTCGACGCCTTGAAAACAAAGCCACGGGGGCCTGGGCACTAAGCCTATAGTGACAGATGCTAACAGGAGTAAATCTCAGTGAAACAAAGCCATTAGACAGCATCACTGCACGCGAGGAGGATGCAGGGGTGGGGTCTCTCTGCTGTACTCATGGATCAACAGGCTCTATTCCTGGATCAAACTGGATAAACTCTGTTGTTTTTACTTAGATGGATCTGGAAAGTGAATTCACTTTACGTTCAGGCAATTAGAGACGAACTTAACATGAGCGGCAAAAGATTTTCCCCTCGACTGGTCCATCAACAATCATAGTGATATTTATTCCATGGACTGTTTTCTAAGAGAAATTCAGATTTTGTCAGATTGACTAGTAGCTGGCTCTGAAGGTCTCGAATGACCCAAATTCTTATTTTTTTTTTAAATTTACTACTTTTTTAACTTAAAATATTGCCAGTATATCTTCATAAAGCAAAACAAGGGGCTTCTGAATCATTGTATCCCTACTGTACGTTTATAATATTGCCTTCTAGTGCTTACTTTTACTTACATGAAATTTTCCTACTTTTCTGTCAGTTTGGCGAGCCAGATGGTTGTAACTGCCAAGGTGAAAGGACATGAGTCAAAGGTGTAATTCCCAGACTAAAAACAATTTAAAAGCCTTTATCTGCTTCTTATCTTTAGCTTTAGTTTGTAAAAAAGGGAAATTCCACTGTGTTGTTTATAGTTGTTTGATGAGTAGTACTGCATGTAGTCTCCATGGGGAGTCTGACAAATGTTCTCAGATATTTTTGCTTCTTGGATGTGTAAGCTACAAATTTTTAAATTAGGGGGAGTGGAGATGTGCCTTCAAATGTCTGAGTTAGCAGCTAGCTCAGAGCTAGTTAAGCTAGTTCTATGTTGCTACTTATATTCTGACACAATTATAAGTCACAGGTTATATCTTTAGATTAATCTCGGTTTATTTATATTGTTTTTGCACACCTAAAACATCTGAACCCCAGACTGAGACTGTGTGTTAACAGACACCAAAAGGCTGCAGGCAGATAATTACTTCAGTAACATTTAATAATCGCTCTGACTTTTCGTGCCAGTAATCAGTTTGTCAGGAGAGGGGAAATGAAACTCTTCATTAAGTGTTGCTAGGAGGGAAAACTGAGCCCCCCGGCCCCCCTCGCCGTCCCTCGCTCTGTCAGCGAGTTAAACAGGTAACCATCCACTCTCCTCCAGCTTCACTCCCCCACCTTTCATCATCATCATCAAAAGCAGCAGCTGCTCTTTGAATTACCATTCATCTCCTCCTGCATTGTCCTGCAGTCAGTGAAGGAGGAGGAGACTGTCTGCACCGTCAAAAACATTGAAACTCGAGCAAGACGAGAGGAACTCTGCAACCTCTGACAGAACGGTGTCCACACACACACACACACACACACACACACACACACACTCTAACATTTAACAGCACTTTAACCACTGAAGACCACTCAAAGCTTCACTATGAGGTTGAATGAACGGGGCTCATTTTTCTCTCTGGGTAGAGGGAACAAAGTTTGAATTTTATCCCGAGCCTGGGTGTCACCAAATTTATCCTCAGGATTAAGAGCTCAGCAGATTTAATGGATTTAGCAGCTAGATTACACTTAGGCCGAACACACTAATTCCAATTAGTTCAATAGTTTGTTGTTTGTCACTAAGTGTAAGTGACACCGAAGTAACAAAAAAAAAAAAAAGGAGCAGAAACATTTT
>VUQR01003628.1:33582-47137 GCA_015108515.1 Hemichromis elongatus
TAAAAAAAGACGTGCATTGATTTGTTCTAATTAACCTTTGGTTCAGATACCACGAAACTACGTCAGATTATAAAGAAAGTTGTGTTAAAGCAGTCAGAGAAATTTCATCTGGTAAAAGCTTTCAAAACCACATCAACACAAAATCGCCAGCCAAATTTAAGAAAAGTGAAACACCTGTACAAATCTGCAGTTACACTAATTTTCTATTTGGCATGAAAGGAAGCCTCGCTGAGCTAATGTCAACACATGAGCTGGGAAACGCTCGAGAGCGTCGACCGGGACTGGGAGCTGCGCATCAAAGCCCAGCTGTTGCACCAGAAAGACCTCTGAGCCCCTCGTTCCAGCTAAACCTGAATAAACTCTCTCACACAGCGGACTCAGAGGTGTCCGAGTATGACTGGTATGAACAGGCAGGATAATTACAGCGGGAAAGAAGCTGCTGAAGATTTAAAATTAGTGTTGGATGCCGCCTTACACCAGAAAAGAGGCACAACTTTTTGGATATAGCGAGGAAGAAATAGCTTTGAGTCATAATTTGTTTTCTAAGGGTAGACATGTGTGATAGGAAGTGCTTTGTGCATGGTTTTAGTGTTTTTGCAGGCTGTCTTATCCTGTCAGTTTTTATATATAAATTTAGGGTTAGAGCTTTATCCATCCTCCAGTGTATAATATCCTCCGTAAACATGTTGGACACATGTCTCAGTTATCCAGGGAGATGCCCTTTTCTGGCCGTTATCTCAATCCTGACACCTCCTCCTGGCCAGAGCCAAAACACCAACACAAACCTCCCACCCTGAAAGCTCTGGGAGTCAAATCGAAGCAGTCAACCATCTCCTGCGTGTATTTTCTCTGTGTAACCTCAACATGTGTGGCTAATACTCTCCCAGCAGGGGGCTGGGGAGGGGGGACGAGGATACGTTCGGGGCTGGGAGCGTTCGTACGCCATCGGTGTCGGGAATGAGCAGCTGCCTTGTTTGGGAGATTCCACTTCGTCTCCCACAACAAACTGAGTCTTGTGCTCGACCACAGCCGCCCCTTCTATCAGCGCCGTCAATGCAAAAGCCTGTGAGGGTTTTCTTTATCTTTTCGTGAGCATTAAAACGTTGGCTCAACACAACTGCTGGTATGTTCTCTGAAAGACGACCCGCTGCTGCTCCTGCACACAAACTGCACTATTTTCTTCCATCTTTATTTATTCCTCTGACGTTCAACTGCTCTTAACAAATAACTAGACCAGTCCAGCTGTTTGCTAAAAGAATCCGTGCAACGTGTTGCTGCTGCTGCTGAACTTTGACCTCGCCTACACCAGTTGTTCTGAGACCAGGCACATCTCCAACAGCTGCAGTCCTCCATCAGTGTCTGCAGTGAATCCATCCTACCAGGCTACTCCTTCAGCCATCTCTGAAGCTCTAAACAGAGCTCACCCTTATGGCGGGTGCTGGATGTGAGACGTTTGCACTGCTTCCCTGCGTAGGTCACTTGTAGGCAGGGTCACCTGATTAGGGTTTCATTATGTCAAATCTGTTCCCAGTTTTCAAACTCAAAACACATTATGGTGAAAATAGCTCACCATAATGTGTTGTGGATATATCTGAGGTGGAACCTGGGCAGAAACTGCCATGTCATAGCATCTGCACACACAAGTCCTTTAAACAGCTTTAGAAGTTTCCTGAGAGGTAGATGGAGACCCCACAAAATTAGTTATATAAAAGATTTCTGCTTCAAAAAAATAAATAATTTTGCAGTGGCCAGAAAATAGACGACGAGGCTTCAGAACCAAGAGACGAAGTCAAGGTTATCGCATTCAGCTTTTTTATGCCGTCTGTCGATTTTCTACTCTGGTTGATCTAAGATAGAAGATTCGTGTGCAGCTGCATGACTTCATATAACATTTAGCATCTGAGAACTGGAGTGTTCGGGGTCTGAAATGACAACTTTTATTTATATACATTTATAGCAGGGAGAGACATTTGGATTAAATCCTTTTATACAACAGAGACCTGTGCAGCCGTACAGCAGAGTTGATATGTGATACTAGCTCTTATCGTCAGAATATGATACAGTCTGCCAAATGGTACTATAATCTCGTCTCCAACCATCAGTCGTCTCCACCTGCAGATCAGCAGGCCCCCCTCAGTCAGTCGAGTGGAACGGATTATCTGCCCCTTGTTTATACAAGCCCCACACGTTCATTGCTCCGTCCCCCTTGAACATCAGGCTGAGAAGAAACGAATGACGGGTTAAAACAAAAAGGAATAAAAAAACGGACTCTGGTAATTTTCAAAGTTCTGCACGACTGCAAACAGGAACAAAGTTGAACAACAGATCAGAAGTGGTGCGTCACGCACCGCTTATCTGAAGTCTAGAAGGCTTATGAACCCGTGTTTGATCTCAACTGCTCGAGCACATGATTCCTTTCATGATTCATGAGGACTTGAAACCTCAAAAACAGGTATGCGGTTTCAAAACTTTCCTAAATATAAACGATTCTCTCTTCAGTGCTGAAAACATTATTCTGTGGCTTGAATTTTTCTCACCTAACGTGATGCTCACAGTTATCACTCAGCAGTAAAGATAAAGAGTGATGCTGATCCTGCACCCCGTCTTACTCTGACTGTGATAGTCGGAGATGACACCAGACGGAGGGCAGGCCCAGATGCTTTTATCACCTCAGCTTTGTGTGAGACACGGTTTGTCCAGCAGATAGTGATAATTTGCTGCAATGTGTGATAGACGGCAGCTTCAGACCTTTTGTTTTGCTTCGTCTTTGGTTTGAGCAAACGGCTGGACGGATTAATTATTAACTGTTAGTGGGAAACGCTTTTTACGACTTAGTAACGGCTACACGTTCACGTGATTTTGAATTTGTCTTCAGTTTATCAAGACGTGACATTTAAAATCCTGCTGAGGAAAGCCTCTGAGTGTTTGTCAGCTTAACATGAGATGGATAGATTGTCTGCAAGTTTCCCCTTAGAGACGATGGCGGCATTTGGAGAGCAGAGAGATAATTTATGATTTCCACAATATTTCAAGTCTAAAGGGGAAAGCGTTTGATTTTTTTAAGCCACTTCAGGATAAAGTTGATTTTTTTCTCGGAGTTTCACAAACCTCGTGCTCCCTGTGCTCCCCGATGATGACGGTGAGTTACAAACAATGGAAACAATGCACACCTACACACTGGTGTTTACTGTCAAACTGCTCTCTGGGGAGGGCAGTCCAGAGGAAGTCCACAAATTGACCTTGAACCTTTGCCAGCATGCGGTGCAGACCAATCGCCTCACAAAGCTTTTGTGGCGAACCAATCAGCACAAGTTCAGCGGAAGACGTTATTTAGATTTGAAAGAGTGGACACACAGAGTGAGAACAGGGGATTGTGGGAACCGATCAGCCCGCTGTATTGACTTGCCTGGGAAAGGCTCACAATGTGACACACACACCAAAACAAACACACAAAGACAATCACACACGATTAAACTCAAAACACATGCCATGAGCTTGCAAAGTCGTGCATTAACTCACACATGCAAACAAGCAAATCATAAATCATCATGTAGCAGATGCACAAACACAACGACTGCACACAAACACACTCTTACAACTGACAAATCCAAACACACGCAGTTTTACGACCACGCAAACGTACGAAGAAGAATCGAACATGCATCCAGGAAATTCAGTCTGTCAATTCAATACAATTCAATTTATATAGCGCCAGATCACAACAACAGTCGCCTTAAGGCGCTTTATATTGTACAATAGTACATATAGAGAAAAACCCAACAATCATATGACCCCCTATGAGCAAGCACTTTGGCGACAGTGGGAAGGAAAAACTGCTGTGGCCATCTGCTGTGACCGGTTGGGGTGAGAGGAGAAAAGAACAGGATAAAGACATGCTGTGGAAGAGAGACAGAGATTAGTAACAGGTACAATTCATTGCAGAGAGGTCAGAGTCACAAAAACCTTCACCGGTTAAAGAATTGTCTCGGGGAGGGGGTGGGGCTACTAGAGCCTATTCAAGATGTCATACAGTGAGAGGTGGAATGAACCCAACATCCATGTTTTGGGACTGTGGGAGGATGCAGGGGGACGTGGAAAGAAACGCTGCAGACACAAACTCCACACAGAAAACAATCTATATCAGATCAACTATTAAATAAATAAATACATACACATACTGTATGAAGCTGTAAATATTTCTACTGAAAAGGGGTTCTATGGGGAATGAATCACTTGATCAAAAATGCATATTTCTGTCATCCCTGGAGCCTTTAGCATGGTTGAAAATAACCGTTACTTTACATAATGAGTATTTTAAAAGCTTTGGTTTGTTTTTCATTATGTTGATTGGAGACACGTGAAACCGATTTTCCTTTAACGAGCGTTGATGTTCTTCCATCTCTCTTGAAAAGCAGTCTTATCTCAGCCTATCGTTTAGAAGAAAGCTCTTATGTAACTCACTGAGGATGGAAGTTTACATTATCAAAGTCTGCTGCAAAACTACTTTGTTTCTCTTTTTTTTCCCCTTTAGCTTCAAGGAAAACTCAATTCACTGGAGTTGTAGGAAGTTGCACTTCTTTGAAGCCGCTACATGGACCAAATCTTGGAAACGGTTCAGCAGTGTGAGAGACGTGCCCACCGGTAGCTCGATCAGCGGTGAATACACTTCATCTGTCATAATAACTGCTGCCTTTACATGAGCTCCATCCTATTGAGTTTCCAGTGCTTAATGCACCTTAATCAGATGTTACGTACCACTTAACCACCCGGCTCAGCGAGCGGTGCCACGTATTACTGTGCCCCGAGCTGCTGAAGTCCTGACACATGACATGTCATTTCTTCTGAGAGCACAGTTTTCTCCAACTGTAACATGAATAAGTTGGGAGTGTGGGATTTTTGGAAGGCAAGTCTGGATGGATGTAAGGATAAAGCCTAAAACTGTAGCGCCAGCATGCTGTGTAGAGGGACCGCACAATTATTTATGAAAATGTATTTATAAGTTTAAAGAGGTTTTGTTTTTTGTCGTCTGATACTGGCTTTAAAATATGACCTCCGCTCATCCAAGTTCTCAAAAAGACACACAGAAGCTTAACCTGTGGATAAACTATCAAAGTACTACAACTACTAAACTAAACGTGAGAGAAAGAAAAAAAAACCCAACAAAACGATTAATGTACCAGAAGTCGTTATCCCCCCTGCGTGCGGCTCCTTGATGTGGCAGCAGAACAACAGTCCCATCACAGCCCAATCGCACCCACTCAGCTTGTAAGACGGACACCGAGAAGCCAAATTCCCGCTTTCCAGGGCTGTTCGCTACACAGGGGTAAATGGAACCATGTGTGTGGCCCTGCAGACACATCTGGCTCCAACTGAATATTTTTCCCACAATCCAGTTAAAAAGTGTTTTTTTTCCCCCCGCATCTTTATTCAAACGGGCCGTACATCCAGTTTTGCTCATCTATGACACAGAAACTTCTTCCGAGTGAAAGCGGTTTACCGTCGAGACCTGTGAAGGCCTCGATCGAATGTTCGGAAGCTTTTAGTGTTTACGAGGACAAACAGAGTAACCCGTGCATTATGGAGGGAAGGAAGTCGGTGGTTGCAGAGGCTTTTTCTGGGATAACTAATGTTGATGATAATGATGATGGATAAAGGAGAACTGTGATTATCACACTCAAAAACACACCGACATATGCAGAAATACACACAAAAAAAAGAGTCTGCGCGCACACACACACACAGGCTCTGCTCGTATACGATCTGTGACCAATTACACAGACATGAGCAGCAGCCATAAAACACACACGGCCCCGCTCACAGCAGCCAATCGGATGCTGCGAGGAGTTGCTGACTTGACTGAGTTTAGATAATAATTCTGATTAGATTTTCATGCACTGCAGTAATCAGAGCGCCGGCTTTACTCTGATGATCTGTGGACAACGGCTTCTTGTTTTTATGAGGTGTTTAGAGAACTACTGCACACTGCATGCCTGTTTACAGTAACACTGACAAATGACCGTAGATGTTTTACTCACTTGCGTTTCCTCCAGCGGCCTATTTCAAACTCCATCTCACATTATTGCTTTCATTCCATTTTCACTATTTAAACGAGCCTTTCTGATTTAAACATAAACCGTAAAAATCCAAACACTAAATTATAAATCGATGGAGGAGCAGATGTTGTGTTGTATACAGTGCATCGTTTGATTGCGTTTTATAAATTGCTGCTATGTTTGGCTCATTCTGACCACTTTCACGCACTTTCACCCTGGATGCAGACCGCAATCAGCAGTTGTTGGATCAAAACCTTTGTGGCCAATCTGCAGTTTTCAGTGCAGACTAGGTTTGTCATGATTTAGGATTTCAAATCAGTACCAATACCTGAGAGAGTACTTGAGACTCCAAACGTTTTTATCCTTGTGACAAAGATCGTTGGGTGGTTTCATTTCAGCAGATAAAACAAAAAGCACGAGTGTGAAGCGACTGTGGTTAAAGCTCCGTGTTCGAGGATCGGCAGGACCGAGGAAATTGCATAAATGACTCTTTTCTGAAAGTTTTACTGATAAATATCAGCAAACTCTGCATACACGGTCAAGGAAAAGCAAACTTAAATATATAAATGAAACAAAGGAAATCTGTTTGATGACATTGATTCAGGACTTCCAGCTTTCACTGACCACACGATCAACTTTTAACAAGCTCCCTCTGCTTGCTTTTCACTCCTGTGCCTTACTTTATGGTTTATGACGTCAGCATTAGCTCAGTGGCTTTGTGGTTGGAATATACTCAGAGTCCAGACTCAACATAGGGATGGTAAATGTTTAGAGAGCAAGTGTGGCGTTTTTCTTCCTTTTTCCTTCTGGCGAGTGGGAGTTTAAACTCAGCCAGGATCAGTTTACTCAAAGTGAATCTTCTCAGGCAGAAGCAAACTGCTTCTAAAACATACGGAATCAGAAATGATTCACATTTACCCCCTTTTTTTACTTTTAAACATGTTGCAACCAGTCCAGCTGCCCTCACTCAAATCTAACTTAATTTTTGAAGAATTTTTTCTTTTAAATTAAAAATCTTCCATCTGACAGAAATCAATACCCTAAAAAATATTAGGACACAATATTTCTTTGGCATAAAAGCCAAGCACTTCAGGTTGGCTCCAAAAAAACCCCAAGACAATCACCATAGACTGCTATTTAAAAAATAAACACCTTTTTTCAGCCTTCTGGGAAAATCGTTTTGTTTCTGTCGTTTAGCCCTTAATGAAAACAGGATGAGGCTGAAATTTATTTATTTATTTTTTTAAATATCCGCCTCGCTTGTTACTTAAGACTTGGAGTCATGCAGTTTCACAGGTCGGCTCCTCTGAGCCGTTTTTGCTTGTTCGGCATCGGCTTTTACTAAAAACACTCAGTCCAGCAGTTTTGAGTAAAATTAAAAAAACATTTTGTTTTAAGGTCATTTTTAACTAACCAAACATTTTACAGGTAGTAACTTTTTTCAGGTACATCCTGGTGTATCCATATAAAATACAAAAATCAATGCTGCAGAGCAGCAAAGAAACGGTGAGATACATCCTATTCTAAAGTAAAGAGCGTGAGGAAGCACAGCTTTGGTACCAATGGTCCAAACTTTCAACCGGCTGATCATAAACTGTAAGTCAAAAATGAAAAAACAAGCTCAACACCCGGTGAACGGTACGTAACACCTGGTAGGCTTAAATTATTAACACCGCGGTTGTCAGCGGGGGTCAGAGGTCCCGTCACGCAGCACACTCTGATGTCAGGGAGTGGGCGCGAGCAGAGGTGTTGACTGGAGGCTCCACAGGAAGCAGCTGCTCATCAGCAGATCGTCTTCCTGCTGTCAGTGATCAAAAACAAGGCGCACAAAGAGACGCGAGGAAAAGGTATCCCCACAGTCGGGAAAGTGATACTCGCTCAAGATGACTGCACAGCTCAAGAGAGCCGATTAATTAAAAGGCCCATTCATCCAAATTTCAAAAAGGCATATTTTCAGAAAGCCTTTAGGCCTTAAACAAATGCATGAATAACACTTTCCCACACTAAATTCTTAAAACTTCAGAGACGCGTATGTCTGGGAGACGGAGCTCTCAGTATTCTCCTTCAGCTGCTTGGTGGATAATTAAAAGGCATGTCGCTGTGGATCTGGAGAGCAGCTGTAGGGTGGATACATGCGAGTTTGCAGCTGACTCAGAAGAGACTTGGAACCTCTTTTGGTTGGACGACAATCAAACCGCCAGGGGGAAAACACAAGTACGCCGTTTCATGAGCTGAGAACAAGAAACGGCGCTCGGCCGGCCGCTGCAAACGGGGCAGAAGGCAGAGCCACAGAGAGGTGTCGTCACTGTCGTGAAACGCCTCAGCAAACACACATCGGTGGATCTGATGCTAATTTAGTCCCATGCTAAATATGCTTCTGCCTGTCTGTTTCTGTTAGGGACTCGGCGTGCTGTAGACGTTGAGCTTTTCCAACTCTATGCATATTTACTGTCAATATTTGTAACAGAATAAAAAAAATTTAATAAATACATTTGGTTTGGAGTGGATTCTAGACCTCCTCAAGCAATACAAACATTCACTGTGTTCATGTTTTACCCTCCTATATTTAAGTAGGGTAGCACCCCCCACCTATGGGGAGACATTGGGGACAAGCACAGGGACCAAATCAGCTGTCTCGTCCGACTTCCCTAAATATGAATTACTGTGTACTCGTCTGACTCGGGGTGGAGGGACACCTGAATATGAAAAATACAGTTCTCTGTTAATACTTACCAGGACAGATGTCCACATACTACGCACAGTCTACGTCTAACCTTAACAGGAAGCAACCATACCAGCCTACAATAAAGACCACCTTCAGTCGGGCCAATCAGGAAACGGTTAGCTTATGTGGGAGAAGAAAATATACGGCAGTGCTGTAGGTCAGACACCCGGCTCAAGTTAATCTGCACTTAGATGAACACTCATCTGAACTGTCCTGACTGTGTTATTGCTAACGAACGAGTGCAGTAAAGCTTAATTTATAGTTCTGTGTTAAATCACCTACGCTGTAGCCAGACATACACCTTTTCCAGAAGGGTAACTACGTATCCCACCAGACTACATCAGCTGTGGTTGGTCTGTTTTATTTGCTTTGCACGTGGATAATCTGTCAAACTGGGGGAAAAAAATCAGTATACACATGTACCAGTGATGGAAGCTGATATTACACAGATGAAATACGTATATGACATCAGTGTAAACCGAAAGCACAGAAGCTCCACCCACCTGCTTTTCAAACCTTCTGTTTGAGGGTTCTGCTAGGAGCAGCCAATGAGAAGATGAGGATAAACGGCTTGTTTTAGAAACAACATGACCCGAGAGGCTGCACAAAGACCAGTAGAGGATAAATGAGTCACTTTCCCAGTAAAGTTACTTGGAATGTTACTATAGTAATTTTGCATAGTTGACATGAAGTTGGAGGATTAACATAACAGGTCAATTTTAAACAAATAAACTACTTGTTTAAAAATTACTTGCAACAACAACAATTGGCAGTTTTTTCAAATTTCCCAAATTTTGTGTATAAACTCGAAGAATTTCAAGGTCGTCTCTTTTTCAGCGTCTCAGCTCCAACAGGACCAACCGAGAGCAGCAGAAGTGTTCAGTAACCACGACGCACAGAGCCCTTTAAAAGGTTAAACTTTCATAAGAGCCACAAAAAGAAGGATTTGGAAATGTTTTGAAATAGTGGCAGATTTCCAGGATGAATCAGTGTGCGTTACAAGCCAACCAGAAGCCCAGGAAGCATCACTCTGGATGTCACGCTGATCCCTGAACTCTGTACCTGCACTAATAACAGTTTTCTGTCGCCGTCATTATCACGCGACAGAACGTTCACCTTCTCGTCTCGCTCCTACAAGTGGATGCCGTTGACGGTCCAAACACGTGTTAACACCGTGACATCTTCAGCTGAAGCAAAAGTGAGGGAAGCATGCAGGAATTTCACAATGACAGAACATCTGTGGATACTTGACTGTCATTCCCACACAGGCTTCATCTGTGTTTTTTCCCCAATAAGTGCAGTTGCTCAATAAAGGTTTCTCTTGTGTGTCTGGACACGTTTGACGAGAGTCTTTCTGGATGAATTTTTATTATTTGCTAATCAAACTTGACTGACTCAGCGGGGTGTGTAAGGTTTCGCCGCTCTGCTGCTGCCACCAACAGAGATGGACAGACTCAGATTATTTTTATCTTACGCCAAAATGAGGAAAGTCCCCGAGACACGACATGCAGCTCTACTTTTGCTACAATATTTTCTGTAATTGAAACTTAAAAAAAAGGACTATATCTTTTCAAGAGCGAGCCAAGCACATGTAATGAGACTAAACAACAACTACAATAGCGCTTTGTAGGTTGAAAATGTGCCGCAACCTGTACAACAAGCCTTTGAGGTAAATCTGTAGCATCGCAGCCAGTCGAAGCTGTCTGTTACACACTTAAAATGACAAATGAACAAGCTGTCACTCTGTACAGGGGCAGAGCCCTCAGCTTTCAGGCTGCTCGCCTTAGGAACCAGCTCCCAGTTTGCATGCAGTCGACAGACGTCCTCTCTACCTTTGACATCAGGCTTGAAACATTCCTGTTCGATAAGGTGGTTAGGGCTACAAACCACTCCTTAATTCTTCTTAGTAACCTCATACGAGGCACCGAGTACCTCTGCTTTCTTTAGCTCCCTGAGCAGACTCTGAGCCTGGTTCTGTCACAGGTTAAAACATGGTTTCTCCCTCACACTATCACAAAGTGTTGCTCCAGGGGGATTATTAGCTTTCTCTCTCTATAATACTGTAAGGCCATTTTTCCATGTAATGCACCCGGGGATGACTTTAGACTATAAAAATAAATAAATAACCAAAGCATGTTTAAATCAGAAGGGAGCAGCTGTTAAAACTACTTAAAATTTAATTGCTAAAAACGGAAAATGTGTAAAAAAAACCCAGCATCCGCATGCTCGGAGTTTAATGAAGCTTATAAAAATAGTTTCAGTATCTCGCCACAACTCCTAATTTTAGATGTTTAAAAACAAAATTCATCCCATCAGACACCATAACGCGTTTAGCCGCTCGTGTTTTCACTTTGAACCATTTCAAATGTTTAAGCTGCGTGCGCGTTAACGCAGATCGACTACCGTCCAGACGGCAGGATCAGCAGCCATGACTGACAGGCTGTTCAGCCTGAACCACAGTGACCAATGATGCAGTCAGTGATGCCATGGAAGGTTACTTATTACAGGACAAAGCCAGTGCAAACAAAAATACAAATGGAACAATGAGAGCGACGCCCTCCAGACTTTATACCACAATGAGTGCTTTTTGCTTCAGACGCGGCGTGAACATGTCTCTCAGGCACATTGTGCGACATGACACGAAGTCAAACATCTGCCCACCTTTAGTGTCTCATCGACAAACTGTTCTCCAAGGTATTTATTTGTGTCCCCGAGCTTTCTAATGAACTCCTGATGACAGCAGCGTTTGTCTCCATGCACTTCCTGCGTCCTGCAGATGACAGTTTGATTCACTGCGTCTCATTAACTATTCAGTAGCTCTCATTGTGTTGTTCTGGTAATTCTCGAGTCACACTGCACAAAGGTGACATTGTGTGTTCATTAGGCTACGTTAATGACTCAGTCGTGTGATGGCGTTAACTAAACTGCAAAACAAAGACACACATGAGCAGGTTTTTCACATTTAGCAAGTTTAGAGTGCTCCGATGTGAGGATCTCTCATTTAGCTTAGAGCACCAAACTTTATCACATGTGCCAAATACTTCATGTCTAAAAAGCAACTCCACATCTCAGCAGCAGATCAGCTGAGACAAGATCCCAGCAACATTACAGTTAACATCTGCCCCAAACACATTATCTTAAACCATGCAATCAGCTGCCACAGAGAGGAAGTGGACCAGTCAGCCACTGCCAGTGGAGTTATACTGGGAAGCTCTGAGGATGTGAATGAATAGCATGAGAATAAATCTATGAACATGGAACAGACCAATCCTGGAAAGACCTTAAATACTTAGGAAACCACACTGTAATTACAGACAGAAATATATGTATATATAAAAAACACAATGTGCAATGAATCAATTCATGAAGAGAAAACAAAACATGAAAAATGTGTCTTTAGGGGTCAGACGTGGGAAAGCTGGAATGCAATGATTCCCCCTGAATATTTGATAGAGGCGACTGACTTTGGTTTTGGCTGATGAAGAAAACAGGTGTGCAACTTCATGCACCACATGAGACATCCAATTCAAGCTTTGCACATGTAACAGCAACATGAAGAAAAAGGAGGGAAACTGAAGAAAACAAGCCAGACTGAGCATGACGTTAGTTAAGGCAGGCCAGGAAGTTAAGCTCTGCGACAATCACGGCATCAGTCGGTACCCTTCTACACATCCAAGTGGGCTGCTTTAGTTTGCCTGCAGTCGTCCTACCTCTGCAAGCTAATTTGCAACCCAACTTGTAGTAACTTTACAGATACACTTGATTTGATGCTGTAGATTGTTCCATAATGCCACTCAGTGTTAAAGTATGGAGGTGATCGCCCAACAAGAACATGGAGATAGTCGCCGTTACATTTGTTGTCCATTGAGGTTCAGCACTCTTACAGTTTCCTCTTTAAAGCTTCCACCAAGCTGTGCATGTTACACTGCAAAAATACTTCCAAGTTTACTTTTCTGCTCATCCAAAACTCACAGTTTAGCGAAGCCACCTGCACACTGTGACCTTTCTCTTTTCCTTTGGCTAAACAGCTCCTGACTTTCTTTGAATTGGCTCGTTGTTTAGAGCCAGCACCTGGTCGCTGGCCCCGCTACAGACAACTGAAGAAGACGTTTCTGGTTTCCCGTTTCGAGGCCACATGAAACAACACGAGAGCTAAAGAAGACTCTGGCTCTGAGACACTTTTAAGAGTCCAACTAAGACAGCAGCTGATTGTGTTTAACTGAGATCTGAAGAAGTCCTTTCAAAGCAAACAGCTTTGAAGTGATGAAATTCTAACTTGCTTTTCCTGCAAGGACGAATATCTCTGTGGCCCCTGTTGTTTCTTTTTTACCCCAGGTCACCTCTGTGCCCAGGGGTTGAGATGGTTGTCAGCGTGGTTTCTCATCCATATGAAATGTTCTAAGGACGACTGTGGTCGGCTATGTTACAGCCAACCGTGGGTTTTTGAGAGCAGCTTGCAGGTGTGAAGCGGTAAGCGAGGCGGCTTTCAAGTCAAAACCCTGCATCCCCCAAAAGTAAAAATAAATTTCTCTTTTCGTGTTTTTTGAATGAGGAGCCACTTTGGGGCCGTTTTTGGTTTGCAGAACAAAGCGACTGTGAATCCCACAAGCCCAGGCTGTAATCTCAGTTCTGCTTGCTGGGCAGCTTGCTTGTTTTCTCCTCGATGAGTCAACCATGCAACATGCACAGAAAAAGCCAACGGGGCTTTGTGTGCCATTTTTAGTCAGGTAATTGTTCTTTTTTCTTCTTTTCTTTTTTTTAAATTTTACATTTGGGG
>VUQR01003628.1:52364-77874 GCA_015108515.1 Hemichromis elongatus
TTGTGTTTTAATTTTGACCCAGGTATCATCTACATATCTGTACCAGTGGCTAGGTACTCTCCCTTTGAAAGAGCCAAGAGCTTTTCTTTCCACTTCCTCCATGTAAAGGTTGGCTACAATCGGTGACACCGGGGAGCCCATAGCCCATAGATTGCCAATTGGTTATCCGCTAACATTAACAAAGGGTGCTTTGCACATTCTAATCCCAGATTCAAATCATCTAGGCTCTTGCCCAAAAGCAGTTCGTCAGAAAATCTCTCTGTACTTTCCACAATTTGCAGCCCAATTGTGTGATTAGACCACTATACATGTTCAGGGGCTGGAAGATGTCGACTGGTCTGGAAACATTGTTTTGGAGATTTTATGCTCCACATCAGCATCTTTAAGCTTCCAACTTCCTCTTTCCTGACATCAGTTCTGGCTGTCAAATTGAAACATTAAACACAAGACAGACTGATAGTGACTAGAGCGTGGCAGGCAGATGAACATCTCTGAACATATGCTGTAGCTCAATGAGATTTCATTCAGAGGAAGTGAGGCAAATCTGTTCGGTGATTCATGTGCTTAGTTACAGATGCAAAGGACCATCATTTACTGCCCAACAGTAACAATAGGAAAAAAACATTGACAGATAACTATCTGCATTAGTAACGAGACGTGGGTATTTGAGATTAGATAAAACGTTGTCCTACTCAGACTTCCGACACGTCAAGTCTTGCATTCATCTGATCTGTACTTCCAATGAGTATGCATCAAGACACTGAAGAAAAAGTATCAATGAAGAGATTAGCTTTACTTCTCTTGTAAAACTCTCAAATTACATCAGAGCTAAACCCCATAAACTGATAAAGGAAAAGCTAAAACATTCACACATTCACATTCCCAGGGTGTCACATGGTACAGTTCAGTCAAACCGGTGGGCTGGAGAATCTCAGGTTTTACTTCCAACTCAACACAAGCTGACATTTGTAACTTACTGTCACTTTTAAACTGATTGGGTAACTATTGTTTTCCAGTGTACAGGGTTTGAATTTGAAAGAGCTCCATTAGAACCAAACCTTCTTCTAAACTTCACCAAGCAATTGTGGTTCCTTATGCCACTGTAGTAGCTTCTGTGTCGAAGAGCATGCAAGGTTGTTCTCTTCACATAAATTCAATAATTTCAGGTTGAACACGAGGCTCTGCAAGCCCGTTGATTTGTTGTGTCCACTATAGTGCGATGGTACCAACGACACGTATCCACCAAGTGAACTCGGAACAGGAAAAAGGATAACAGGAACCACTACCTGTTCATTGTGTCCACGGCTGTCCATGTCCACAGGCAAGCATAATCCATGTTTACACCTAAACTAAGTTGTTTCTCAGTAGCTGTGGCTCAGGAGGTAGAGGAGGTCATCTGCCAATCAAAAGGTTGGTGGTTGGATCCCACCAACTTTATACATGTAGAGTAGAAAAGCACTTTATCAGAACCAGTTCATTCAAATCTAACCACTGAGTAAATGCTAAAATAAAAAGCATGTGAAAATCAGCAAATGAAACAAAACAACAACCAAAAAACAAAAAAACTCCACAAAAAACTCCAAATGAAACATGTACTATACCATCCTGCCTGATCAACCACTATATGTAGATTTTGTAGCTTTGCAAACTAGGTTATCTGTTTGTCGCCTGTCTAATTTGGTCAAATATAACTGAGGAGACCTCTGCAACACCAGGAGCATCTGGCAGAACAGTAATATTTGGCACACTGGGATAAACAATGTAGCAGGAGCATAATCAAAGAAAAGTAGGAGCGTATAATGTTTATTTTTAGACAATACTTCATTTACATCATTTTGACACATTTCTGTTCACACGTGAATCTTAAAAATCGCCTTTATGAGAGTCCTTTATATGTATGCATCCTTTATTGCCGATTACGTACAAAGTAAAACAGCATGGTAAGTAGTAAATGGACTGATTCTTATATAATGCTGTTCTACTCTCAGGATTCAAAGCGCTTTATACAACATGCCTCATTCACCAAATCACCCATTCATAAAAACATGTTTTTCTGTGCTTAAATGCTTCCTATCTAACATTCACACACGGTCATACTCGGATGGATGCATCAGGGAGCAGCTTGGGGTTAGTATCTTGCCCAAGGATATTTAGCATGCAGGCCTGTGCAGCCAGGGCTCAAATCACCAACCTTCCGGTTAGTAGACAACTTGCTCTACCTCCTGAGCTACTGCCACCCCGGAGCATACTATAAGTATATTAATAGAAAAGTTATTTGACCACTCAAGCTGCGAATACCCCTTAATGGACTGGAAGAATGAGGAGTAAATATGAGGTTGAAGGAAAGAGCCACTTTGATTGCCTTTTAGACTCCTGCTGCATAGGAGGAAAAAAAAGAAAGAAATCAATCACATTAAATCAGATCCTTAGAACGATGGAACTTCTTAGTCTTCTCTAACAGAGCAAATAAGAATAACGTGATGTTCCAGAACTCTGAGTAGCCTCAGAGGAGTGGACCTGCACTCTCACAAGGTAACAGGATCGCATGAGAACAAGCCAATTAGTGGAAATGGATGTTTGGCTTTTCGGGTTGCGCCTAGCCTCTAACTTGTGTGGTGTTGTGTTGTGTGCGAGTGCGTTTGCATGGATGGGGTTTCCAGGAAGCTGCATTCAGCACAGTGCAGGATCAGATAACCCTCCGCCTACTTCTCTCTCAGATCTGATCTTAAACAGAACTGTGTTTATCAAAGATGTCCAAGACAATAACCAACATCCAACTAAAGGAAACAATTACAGCATTCAGAAAATCAAAATCTTTGAAACAAATTTAAGTCAGGGGATTTTTTTTAATAGGTTCAGTTTAATGTTCTGGTGATTAAAATCTTCTGCGAGGTTCAATGCATCGGCAAAAGGCTGAAAGGCTTACCCTGAACCACTCAAGTTAATGGAAAGTTCTGATATCTTTTTGTACAAAAATGTTGTCGACTGTCATTAGGAAACAAGTTTGTGAAGTGAATTTATCTGAGTTAAATCTTCTTCCACAACTTAGAACAGTCAAACTGATGGACTGGAGTTGTCTTTAGTGATGTATTCAATTTACTGAAGAGAGGAAAGTCTCAGAGCCTTCGTTGAGACTGAAAGTGTTTCCTGAAGGCAATCACTGTGTTTCGGCTGGCTGTAAACACGCAAGGACACAGTGATAGTGAGAAGCAATATAAACGGAGTTCAACACCTGCATTACCTCTTGACTCCACATAATGGGCCAATCACAAACTGAAGGGGATGTAGTTTTAGAGAAACTGCCAGATCCAGCTCCAAGATGTCGAAGGAGGTCTTTCTCCGAGAGCCACGAAACCCAAACTAAACCTAACGAATAGTTCAGGCTGTTCGTGTCACAGTTACAGTCGCAGCACCATGAGGATAACTCATCAGGCTTTAAAAGTAATTCTTTGAGGAACTGATCTCGCTCTTCCACTCTTGCGGCGCCAGTCTACATTTGTATATTTGCAAGGTTCATGATGTGTTTGGACCATTGATGGCTTTCGCCCGAAGTCAGAGGAGACTTCCTCATTATGGGAATACTCTGACCTCATTTGAACCCTGATCATATCTGTCCATGTTCCTGTATCCTGTATGTCTGGATCGCCTTGAGGCGACTGTTGTTGTGATCTGGCGCTATATAAATAAAATTGAAATTGAAATTGAAATGAGAAGTTTAAATAAGAAAAATGTTTAACAACCATATTTATCAGGCCCCATCTGAAAAAAAGGCCAAAGACTTATAACTTATAACAGAATATTTGATTGGGTTGGATCTGGTGGTATGAGTGAAAATCAAATTAAAATGTCCAAGAAGTCAAAATAAAGAAAAAGAGGACGAAAACTCAATTTTTATTTTATTTATATTTAATAATTATTTTTTCCATTCAATTCATTTAAAATTACCCAGTCACAATCAACATGCCGCTTGCTCCGACACATTTCTGACCTTTGAAGGGCTGAAAACAAACCTCACACTGACAAGTACGACCAAACACCCATCTCCACACCTGCCTTCCTTTGAACACATTTCTTTTCTTCCTTTTGAGGAGGGAAAAAGGAAAAGTCCTTCCTTAAGAATCATTACAACCATTTCTGACGATGTGTAAACCCCGTAGCTCTATGTGCAATAGAAGTGCTACATGCCTTTAGGTTTGTGTAAATCCTAAATTAAACCACACCGCTATCTGAATCACATGACAAAACAACCTCAAAACGTTAGTCGCCTACTTAGGTGTGTATTTGTGCTCCTAGCCGTGACAGGTGAGACAAACACAAAGCCAACATACGTACATAAAAACACAAATTCTTGACTCGTCCTTGTAAAGCATGACTCCTATACTGCATGACGTATTCGCTAATATCATGTCTTGCTTGGCATTTATTCTGAAGTTATTCCTAATTAAGCAAGTTACAGATATTTTATTTTGAAAATTAAGAAGTAAATGGCAAAATAATCCTTGTCTTATCCTTACCACTGCAGGATTTCTAACTTGTATTTTACTATTAGGATTTATTTGCTGCTGATTTGGCAACTTAAATAAAACCTGAAGAGAAATTTTCTATAAAAAAAAAAAATGCCAGACTTTTACACTGGATACTGATTTCTGAAATAAAAACAGACAGTGTAGGTCTGAAAGCCAGTGAAAAGATCTAAAACGCCCAAAATCAAGAGCCTCAGCTTTCCTCTGCCTCCTTCTGCAGCACAGTGACGCCGCAACATTGAAAATAAGTCAAAAGGGGGTCAGATCTACAGTCGTCCTTTCCTGGTTTTAATTGACCATTTCACCAGCGGGAAACCACGACTCAGCAGGACACTGAGGGATTAGTGTCAACAGACCATCTCAGACTAAAACCCATTTTTACTGCTTAAAAATAAAATACTGCTTCTACAGCCACTCAACCAAGAAATGACCTCTGATGCAGAGATGTGCAGGTTCCTGTGTAGCTGCAGAGTAGGTCTGTACATCAGTTTGATGTAAATGGAAAATATGTGTAGACATGATACACCAGAGGAGTGATGGTTTTTAACATTATCATAATAGAGTTTGATTTATTACACAATGATGGGGTCGTAAAGAGGTCAGGCAGCGGAAAACCTTCGAAAACCTTGGTGGCTCGGTTGTATTAGAAAAAAAAGTAGAGAAAAAAAATAAAGGACACTTGAGGTTTGCTCCAAAAGAGAGCCGGGCGCCCCACATGTTAAAAACATCTACAGACCCTGGTACAAAAATGGTTTTGGTCTCTTGTAATAGTTTCCCCTTCATAACAACTGGACTGTGGTAATTTTGTTATAACACATGTTTATGTTGTGTTAAGGCTCAAAGTTTGGATTAGCGGCCTTACGTAGCCACTAGCTAAGCTAAGCTAAGCTATGCTTCAGCTGCACCGATTCAAGTCGTAATTTCCGAGTTCCTAGAAAAGTCAGAGCAGCCTGAGTTAATCATCCAAGATGGCAGCACTGAACGCAAACAAGAGTAAAACAAAAACTGTTAGTTTTTATTTGTGACTCATTAAATGAGCCAATCGTGACAGCGCAGCAGCGACGTTTTTAAGCACAAACAAATATCGCTTTGTCGCTGTTGAGTTCAGAGTTCTGAGATCTAAAAAGCAGCAACTGAAATGGATCGCTGGTGTTTGTGCAGTTGGAGTATTATTTTTTTTTTTTAAAATGGCATAATTTAAAAAATAGTTTTGGTGAGTAAATTGCTAAAACTTTATAAGTTGCTCGCTTAACACTTACTAATATTCCACCCATGCTGCCACAGGTCCAGAAAATCAAAGGCTGTGATAATGTTGGCTAAGAACATATTTTCCAAATAGTGTGTATATTTTTTAGGTAATATTTAAATAAAAATTTAAGGAAAAGATTTAAGAAAAACAGATGCAAACAGCTTATTTGAAATGACCTAACATTACGATTAGTCCTCTAAATATTGACAGTGCACACGAAAACTTCAGCTTTATTCTTCAACACCACCCAAGTGCATTTTATTGCCTGTTACAGAGAAGCTGATTATGTAAGTTTCAGGTTATTGGGAGGTTTAAGTTGTAGTTATTTCACCAATTATAATACCATGATTTGTTTTTCCAAGCATGTTTTCCCAGCAGTGTTAATGTATAGATAAAAAAATCACAATGAACTGAGCTGTGCAGACCTCCGTGCACAATGTTCCATAAAAACTTACACATGTGGAGGAAGCTGGACTGAGTGAGAGGTTAGGAAGTGTTAGGATCCAGAGGAATGTTTAGAATGATCCGGCAGGAAGTCAAGACTTAACAGAAAGCCAGCAGAGAGAAGAGGAGGATCCAGTAAAGAGAGAGGAAGGTGAAGAAACCTGGATATTCTGCACTTTGCACCTTGAGATTCTGACCAAATCTTCATGACAACAAAATTTCTGCAGCTTCTTTAATTTTGTTGACAAAGATCTTTGACGACAGACAAAATAAATCTGCATCATGCACATTTTAATCATTGGCATTATGAGTTTATAAAATTAGGTGAAAACTTATTTTTGGATTGATGAAAAATACAAAATATTCTGAATTTTTTTGCTGATCTTTTCCTGAAAAAGGAAAAGTGATGTTTTACCAGCAGGTTTGACATGCAAGTTTGGACTTAGTCCAAGTATGTCTTCAGTCATTTAAATGGTGAGCTGTTTAAAATGATGACATCATACTGTTGATTTAAGATAGCATGGGCTTCGTGTAAAAGCTTCCTTAGTCTGCTTTCTTACTCATAAACGGTCACCACAGTGAGCAGATCCACATATCAGACTTGGCAGATTTTTAGCCAGATGACCTTCTTGTCCTTCCAGTCTCAAACCGGGGATCTTTCACATGTTAGACAAATGTGTTAACCACTGTACCATGGAACCACTAAAGCAGGCGTGATGTTCTCCAGAGGCCTGGTAATGAACTAATCATGTGATTCAGGTGTGCTGACCCAGGGTGAGATCTAAAACCTGCAGGACACCGGCCCTGGAGTCCTGGAGGTCCCCACCCCTGCAATACAGCAAGGTCTTCACAATGCACTTTATCAGCTACAACTTTAAACCAAATTCCACTTCTCTGCAACAAACAAACAAACAAACAACTAACTAAATAAATAAGCTGTCCGCTTCCATTTTATGATTCAAATTCTGCATGCATTATGCTAAAAAGAATAACAGCTGTCAATGTTCTTAAATAGGTTAAAGGAGATTAAAGAGTTTATGAAATGAAAAGAAAAACAAAGACAACCTCAGTGCTAATCCTTGAATCCTAATCCTTCATCTGATGCGTTTGCAGTTGAAACATATGTGTGAGATCAGCCTGTACCTCACCCTCGCCTGGACCGCACAACGACTAACCTCGCGTCAACCATGAGGTTCTCTTGATAACAACTGCACAGACATTAATGCACACAGATGCTACAATGGCATCTAGATCATGGATTAACCTACAAACTGAGACAAGAAGCAAATATGAGGAAAAAGTGCAGCGTTTAGAGCACTTTCAGGTCCAAAATGTCTCATCTTCAAGGAACTGACAAGGTGAATGACTAATGTGATCATACAGGAAGACTCAGGGTCAGCTATGTTGGCGCTTTAGAGTAGGCATCTCATCAGCGATAGAAATGAACAACTGAGGCTCGGCGATACCGGACCAAGCAGCTGATCAGAGATGATTAACTGAAAAACAATCAAAAAACTGCTTGGATCTGTTTTGTTTTATGAGTAATGGCTGTAATTTGGGAGGAAGAGCGGGGCATGGACTAACTGGAAGGTTGGTTGTTCGATCCCTGGCTGCTCCAATCAGCATGCCAAATAAACTTGGACAAGATATTAAACCCAAGTTTCTTTCTGAAGCATCCATCGGAGCGTGAATGTCAGAAAACACTCGTACATAAAAACAAAAAGTGATTGTAAACTGGGCAAGTTGCATAACGCACTTTCAGTGCTCAGGTATAGTAGATAACACTATAAATACAGGCTTAATCGATTCCGCGTTTTCCTCCATTTTCATATCCACATTGTTTAAACGTTATCTGAACCAATCATTTAGTATCTGACTAAAAGGTTCCCCTGGTGCTGAGCTAAAAACAACTTTGATCATCGCGTGTTCCTGCAGAGTGGAGACGTAAAGAAATGGGAACTGTATGAGAAGTTATGAGCACCATCAAAAAAAAAAAAGTTCCTGTGGTCCAAAAGCGCCCGTTGATACGCTTTGTGTTTCTCCACCAGCCTGCTGAGCTGCTCATTAAAATGATAGCTTAAATGAAAGTTTTGGAACGCGCTCACTGCTGCAGTCGGTGGAGGGAATAAAAATAAACAGGTTTCCTGTCTGGGCCCGGGTCTGAAACTGCAAGCCTGAGACTGTTTGATTTCCCACAGTCGCTGCTGCCCCCGTGCCCTACATGCAGTCAGTTGAGAGCAGTGAAACCAGTTTAAGATCGGGTGCCGGCGCCTCTGGCGCGTATCCAGAGTGCTTGCCGGCTTGAGAAGGTGTTATTTTAGCAGGAGGGTAAAAGGACTCTGAGCCAGAGGCCGACTCTTTTCTTCTTCTTTTTTTTTTACCTCAAAATGACGTAGGAAATAGGACACCAGCCCTCTTTAAATATCGTATATGTAACTGTGGAAAAGAATATTTTTTATGTACCACACACACAATTAGAAGGCTACAGACAAGGAAGCGAGACCGCCACACTGAAAGGTTTGGGGTCAGCTCCAAACAGACACATTTACACGTGAAGCTCCATGTTTTTCTGGTTAAATCTTGGCTTTGAGATTAGCATGAAGAGAAATTTTAGTGCCACAACAGATCATATAGTGAACATAGGCCTTTACATTTATTGCAACACTTTGCCTTTGTTCCCCTTTCCCCCCTATATAATTTCTACATATAGATAGATCCTTCTGTGACACATGATCATCTCCATTATAATCAATAACAGATATTTGAAACATTTATCCCAAAGTAAGTAAATCTTCTGCCTTTTCATCTACGTCCCAGGGCCAGCAAGCTGAATGACATTATGTGTCCACATACTTGGAGATAAACACTGCTGGGGTGACTGTGGTGATGAGTCACTTATGTGCATCTTGAACTCCTCAAACTCTGACTGGTCACTTGTTAAGATGTGACCAGTCAGAGTTGAGCAGGACTTCATCTGCATGTATAACAGCTGTCTGACATGAACAAGATTTGGGGGGGAGGACAAAATGACAAATCTGCAAGCCGTTTAAATTCCTTGCAGTTCCTTCTGTCTGCTCAACAGGTGTCAAGTTTCAGCTTTAATAAGCAACGGAGAAACGGAGGGAGGGAGTTTGACCCTTCATCATTAAAACGGAGCAGTACGAAATGGGCAGGGCCTCTGCTTGTTGTGGCGAGCCTATTAATGTCTATGATTGAGCTGTTACTTTTTATGGTTTTAATGGGAAATGCAGGCAGCTGAGGCTGCTGGGAGGAGAAGGAATAAAAGAGGCTCAAAGAATGAAAAGCTTTGCAAGTTTTTCAAGACTCGTTTGGAATGTAGAGAACCGGGTTAACGAGTGCAGGGACCCGAGTCTCACAGGTTTGTTTTGGAGGATGTCCGTCCGTGTGACTTTAGTGCAACACCCAAATAAAATCTTTCAGCAGAGTTTAAACTTTGTCTCCAACTCTGAGCTCAGACTGCCAGAGATGCACCCGCCCCTAGTGGCTCGTGTGTCTCTCATGTTCACTTTTAGCCAACAGATTTACATTCAAGAATTTATTGACCAGCTTACTGAATCATTCTTCACTGCATGGGAACAAGGTTAACCTGCTCTGGAGCTCTTCAACCGGTACAGACCTATATCACCTTCTCTTTATGCTACAAGAGGGAGATGAACATGTTATGGTGGGTGGACAGAGCTATGCTAATCGCTTCCAACCTGCCCATCCCTGTTGGAAACCCTGAACCTCAGTACATATACTGGTATTCAAAATTGAAACCACATGGACAAATAATACAGTTATAACTCAAACGCTTGTCTGCTTTCTGTCTCCTACAGTAAAGAGAGAAAACCTTAAAGCATACAAAAAAAAGCCAAGGCAGCCAAGAAAAGGCATGGAGGCTTGGAGGCATGGAGGCTTGGAGGCATGATTATACCTAAACAAAATAAGAAAATGTGATTTTAGCATTTGCTCTGATTGGTGGTAACATAAACCCACCATCGTTATTAAAACTAAGTAACTCTGTATGCACTTTAAAGCACACACTCGGGTAAATCTACTATCTTTCTATCATTGCTCCCTGACTGATATCTGTTCTCTCTCTCTTTTTTTGGATTCTCCCATTGCTGAATAAATTTACACTGCGATCCCTGCAAACACACACCGGAGGCACAGCCGCCATGTGATTGGTGGACAGGTGAGGCCCAGCTCTGTCCACGCCCATCAGTTCAAATAAAAACAAACCTTCTAACCGACTGAACTTAGTAACTCCATTATGTCAACACACTCCGCCTCTAAACACACTGCAGTCCCTGCAGCCGCAGAGAAGAAAATCTGCTGGCAGATTATTGGATACAACAGAACTGAAGACTAGCCAATCACTGACACCCACCTATCAGGATTATTTTCTGCATTTCTGCTTCGAGGGTGTTGGTCAGTGAAATCTGAATGAAATCCGCCTCATCCTGCCCGTGATTGGCCAAATAACACAACTGAAAAAGCTAAGCATGCAATCTCTCTGCTGAACTCTGTGAAAAATACAGAGCATTAGTAATATTAACCTTCATGCTATGCTAACTTTGTTCATCCTTAACAGTAAAACACAAGTGTCTGTGTTACGCAGCCGTTTTCTCCCCATGAAACGAAAACCTGCTGAGTATATAAAACGACTCTGACTGCTGCTGGACAGGAAGACCGATTCCCGTTTCAAGAAAATGAACAAGTGATGAAAATGTGCAGTCTGGATCTGTGGCTAGGCTCTATTTATAGTGGCTGGACTGACTCTGCTCCAGACTGTTTTGGCTGCAGCTCAGTAATTAGAGAAGAGAAACCTCCCGCTGAAGGATGTGTCAGTTTCAACGCATTCGTGTCTCTGATGTTCGGGACAATGTGCTCCTCTGCAGCTCGTAGGCATAACTTTTAATTTAAGTCTGGCTGGAGAAATCGTTCAGAGGATTCCACATATGAAGATCCTTCAGAACTCGATGGATAATACTGAATAAATGACACAAATTAGGAGAAAATTATCCAATAAGGTTTGATATTAACAGTGAGAGTTGTCTTCTTCGCACTCCTCCTCAAACACTTTGAACTACAGTCGTCGTGAAGAAGATGACAGGCATCAAGCGCTGAAACTAACACATTCTTTGAGTCTTTTGCATTTAACACTGTTGCTTAAATGCTTCATTCTCCAGTTCAGCCTGTCGGTCACACTGTTCGAACCTCACAAATCCTGCAAAAAAAAAACAAAAACAAAAAGAAAAAGAAAAGAAAAAAAGAGTCTCCCTTCTCATCAGGAAGCCTAATATGTCAATAATACTAGGATGAACCCTAACAGAGTGAAGGGTCACTGCCTGGGCCCAAAACAAACAGAAATCTTACAATTAAAGATGATATATTCAGGATATATAGCTAAATGGTGCAGTGGTTCACACCTTCACCTCACAGCAAGAAGGTCCTGGCTTCAAAAACGTTCTCTTTGGAGTTTACAGGGTCTCCCTCGTCTGCTTGGGTTCTCTCCAGCTTCCTCACATAGTGAGATTTGATTGGGTTTACGTGAGCTGGTGATTCTAAAGTCGACCATTAACACAAAGCAAGAACAGTATATTTACTAATGGAGTTAATCAGGCATCTAAAGAGGTTTTCAAAGACAGCCGGTTCGATGCCCTTTATTAACAGCACGTCTTTGTGTGTCCGGTGACTGTGGGTCCCTCATGTAAACGCAGCATAAATAAGAAGCTCTTCAGGTTCTTTCCCAGTTCACAATCCTCTCTCCTCAAACTGTTGGCCTCCGTATGCAACGGCCCAAGCCGGTTTACTTCCTTGTCAAATGCCCTTTTCCTTAAAGACTGGGCTCTTTGTTTCAGCTGCGATTAGCTGGCAGATATACAGGCAGGCAGGCCGATATTTGAGACTATTGTGCACGCCTGCCTGCTTCTGGCAATGAGACGTATTCCCAGTCAGACTTCCACCGAGAGCTGAACTGCTGGACGTAGCCCTGCACACTCGTCATGAGACCGGCGCGGCGTCGCAGTGTTTGTTTAACTCAGCCTCACACATGCACCTATGAGCTCAGTCGGCCCCATGACCTTTGGCCCTTCATACTGCCGAAAGTGAGACTGGAATTTGAAATTTTACAAGCACCAATGGGAAAGCAGGTGGTTTTCAAACCAGGAAGCAAAGCTTTTTTTCTGTTTGTTTTTAAAACATCGCTACCTGAACAGAAACCAGTTTTAAATCCCTTTCAGTGTCAAACGTTTTGTTTTTGTTTTAGCGAGCCAGTCCGTTAGTGAAACCAACCGCAGTGATGACGGGTAGTTTTCCTGAGAGCCTCCAAAAGGAAAATCAAAAAAAAAAAGCATTCAGGTGTGAGTCAGGGGTGACTCAAGTGTTACCGGTGTTACCTGGCCCACGTCACCAGAGTAAAACGGTGTGAACACTGATGTTGCAAGCTTATCGCAACCAATACCTTTTATCCCTGAGTCACATCTCATGCTGTTAGGTGGTGGACTTGCACAGTCAGGGTGCTTCACATAATCAACCTGACATTCCCAAATTACCAGGTTACAGAAGTCACTCCGCAGTTAGACCCACAAATGTCATGAAATTTCTACTCGTGTATCCACTAAAGCAAATGAAAGCAATTTGTTGTTAATATAATTACATTACTGCACAGTACGGCTGACCAGATGATCACCACTTACACAAAACATGACCATGACTACATGTGGAGACAACCGTCGGCACAAAGAACAAGACAGAAAGTAGGCCAGCGATCATCAAGCTGCAACACTGTTTAGTATTGGAAACATTTGGCCACGTTTTTTCATTGAAGTTTTTAATTAATCGAACACGTGATTAATGTCACTGTTTGATGAAGACTTTTAAGTGTGTTTGAAAAAATTTTTTTTTTTCCCGAATAAAGACTCTGCTGCACCATAACACGAGCAAAGTGGTTGCTGCCATTAATGACAGCTCTGTGGTCGCTTACACTGAATAACTTCAATCAGCTTCTCAGGCAGGAGCCCTGGACCGCTTTGACACCAGCCTCATGCTTGCAAACGTCCTACAGCCACTCAGTGTGACTTTCGGCATCTTGGCCAGTCAAACGCTGGTTTAGACTTCTATCAATAGCTTTACAAGACAGTTTCTGCGGGAGGAAACCAGAAAAAGAGGTGCGGAAATACCAAAGGTCCACTGGGACCAGTCCACCCCCCCCTGACCAGAAAAGCCCCTGTGATATCCATGTTTTAATGATGTACCTTTAAACAAGCATTTGGGATGAACGTGTTTGAATAATTTAAAAAGTGCATCTTTATGACACGAGTAGGAACTCCACTGAGTTTATTTAGAGCTCACGTTGCTCACAGTTTGATTTCCATTTTAAAGTAGCCTATCTTACCATTACTGCTGGCACTCAGTAGTAAGTTTATGCCTCATAGTATTTGCATCCTTTCAGTATAGCAAGATTTGGAGCCTAACTGGTGCACATGTTTGGAGAGGTTTCCCTGTTTTACAGTTCTCTAAAAGTTTGCAGGAGGAGAGGAAAAGTAACACTGCGAGCATATGGAAGATGCGCTGCGCGCTGCATGGATGAAGCAGCTGCAGACTTGAGCAGCGTCTTCTTACCTCCGTGAAGAAATTATCCATTGCCCGAGTTATATTAATCCCCGAGGATTTACTGTATGGAACCCGCGCGTCCGGTCAATCCAACTCATGTGTTGTTAGTGGGATCCAAACAAAAACCCAGAAAGAAGAAGAAGGGCGGCGGATCCGAAAACTTCAGTGCATCATCTTCCTCCTGAAAGTGTGCGGGCTGGAGGACGCTCACAGCGTGGGTCAGTGTGGAGCTACAGTAGTAAGTTTACTGTTTTGTGTCCTGGGTTACTCATCCAGCACAGAGTCCTTTAAAGCAGATCTTTGGGGGGCTTCTCCTCTCGGAGCTCTCTGCGTGTCCTCCGCGCGTGTCCGGCTGTCACTTCTTGGTCCGCGTGGTTCGGTGCGCACGTTGTTTGATCAACAGTGAAGAGGTGCAGGAGACGCGACTAAACGACACGCCGGTCAAACTTTGGAGACTCTCACTCGACCAGCCAGTCACTCAGACCGGCGGACAATAAAGCTCCACCTCCAGCACCTCCCTCCTTCTCCCCCTACTATGCTGCCCCGCTGTCTCTCTGACTCCTCCTGCTGTCAACATGGAGAGTCCGGAGCGCACAGACTAGAAAGGTGAAAAAAAAAGCGGAGGAGCGCAGAGAGACTGATGAAAACTGCTTTTAAATTAAAATCACGCGCTTTAAAACTTAACGAGCTGAGTAAATAAATCAAGCTTGAAGGTTGGTGAGAATTTTTAGCTGCTTTTTAAAACGAGAATGAAGTTTGGGGGGGGTGTGGGGGTGGGGGTTCTTAGAATATTCAGATAATATGTGAATTTGAACCTAAAGTGTAAGCTGCAAGTGAGAAAACTCAATCTGCCTATGAAGCCTGTGCGAAATTAGCACAGACTGTATATTGATGGGCACAGTTGGGGAAGGACTCACTTTAGGGAGCAGCCTCAAGTGGCCAATTAAACAACTGCAGTTTTTGATGTTTGGGTTTTTCTCTGTATGTATTTTTGTGAGGTGAGGTGAATGTTGTTCTGTTGTAGCACTGTATAAATTAAATTAAATTAAATTAAATTGATGTGGCTTTGAATTGGACAACTGGATCAAACAAGTGCCCCCCTGCAGGAAAATAAAGTTTATACCTATAATGCCACAATCTTTTACCAGTAAATAAAAACAGAAATGCTCTCAAGTTGAATTTTGGTGCAATAAAAGAAAGGCTTATAACATCAGCAGACTGTGTTTTCCCCTCATTTTCATCCCCTCATCATGTTCCTTCATAGTTTAACTCTGCATTTTTCCGCTGGTGGTCCACCCATCTTGAAGGGGCTCTGTGCCTCACCAGAGCAGGTGCACTCCACATGCACAGGGCCGGAGCCAGTAAGTAGCTCGAGGGGTGGCCTTAGAGTGCTTTGTTTGTGTCTCTCTGCATAGATATTCCTGTATGCAGATGTGTTTGGATGCAGTCCTTCACACGACCAACAGCACAGAGAGAAGGAGAAACATCAATAAAATATAACTTTTTAACTTTAGCGTGAGAAAAAATAAAACACAAATTTTTAATAAAAGAGAGTTGCTGCAATGAACAGATTTCATTGGTCAGTTGGTTTCACTTCACTTCTTTGTTTTTATGACTTTGCTTTGCTCCACAGTTGGCTGAATAACCAAAAACGGCACAAGCAAAAGTAGCCCACAGACTGGGATGCTGCCCCCTGGTGACAGTAAACAGCTGCAGTATATAGACATCCTTGGACTCTGTGTAGGACCAATCATGCTTCAGCTCTTTTGGGTGTCACATACGTACTCAGAGAATTAGACTTACAGCAAGTAACAATTCTTTATGTAGCATAACTTTTATGATGAGCCGGTTCACCAATGCAATTACTTGAGTTTTATCACCAATAAAATGATTAGCATTTTTATTAGATTTGTAATGTTAGTGTATAGTCCCTATGGTACATGTCTAACAAGGTGTCATAAGAAATTTGTATAAAGTTGTGTAGCAAAAAATCTCAAAGCAAGTTTTTATCTAAATGTGCCCACAGTGAATACGACAATATTAAACTACATCTGAGAAACAGAAACCGAATAACGTGAAAAGTAACATGAGATGATAAGACGAAAAACACAATTAATACACTGGATTGTACTTTGATACGGTGCATCACCTGAATCAAATAATGTTTGCAACAATTAATATGAAGTTTGTTTCATTTAGAAAAGTAAAGCATTTATGTGCACATAAGAAATGATCTCACCTCAATATTTACAATATTTACTGTTAGCCCGGTGTTCAAAACCCCCCAGTGTAACAATCACACCGAGCCATGAGAACCGTTTGGCAGACTGCAGGTTTTGATGATGTTCTAAGTTATTAAAAAGAACCATTTGTCACTGAGTGAAATGTTTAAACATCAAAAACATCCAGTTTCTAAATATTCAGCAGTTTCTGAAACAGGGAGTTCAATGGAAGCCCGAAAGACTCAGAGGAAGGTTTATATCAAGCAAAAACATTTATACAGCAGCAGCCATGACGAGTACTCAGCAGCAGAGAATTGTCACATTTCCAACAAACTAGTTGTGGAGCCTTTTTGTTCTTTGTATCTCTGAGCTGGTGTCGACCCACAGTCTGTATAAACATGAGCTAAACATTCCAGCTACAGGTTAACAACACAACCCTCACATCTGTGTCTGTGTCGGGGTTTTCCCTTCACTTATAGGCACATCAAATCACCTTTAACCCCTGCAGCTTCAGGGTCCCAAGCATTTGTATTTTTTTTTAAAAATGGTACCTTAACAAAACCCAGATGTGCTTTCGAGTTTTGTGTCAAAGCTACATTATCAGTGCAATACACAACTTCAAATATAAAGTGATTAATTCATTTTTACATGTAATATATCTTAGCTGAAGATATTTATTTACTATTATAGACGCCTGTTATAAACACTAAGCTCTGATGGATGGACATAGCCACACCCCTCTGGTTTAAGGGTGCTGCTTTTTGAAGCCTCATCATTAGCCTTATGGCTGCTGACATTTTTTTTTTTTTTTTGGAGGCAGAAGTGACTGTAAATGTATCAGAGAGCGATCACCTGTGGCTTGGTCTGATAAAACGGAGCACAGACCCTTGAATGGTCTGTACCTTACAGCAAGCCACATCAACTATCAGATATTACTGTCAAAAATACTCTAAGAGGTGCCAATAGTACTGTTGAGGAGGTTGAGTTCAGCAAGTCAAACAGCGGTGAGGCCTAACCGACACCTACCGGCAATGTTGCCGGCGTCAGAGCACCCGCCACGTCGCTAAACTCTAATAGTTACCAAAACTCAAAATGAGGAAATTAAAAAAAGAGACCAAAAATGTTTAAACGTGTTTTTCATCACTCGTTTGACTCGTTTTTGGCGCCAATGTGACGGAGCTTGTGCTCTTCTACATTGGTTTCATTTTCCCCTTTTCCTGCTTGGCCCAAGGGAAGCTGAGTGTGCTAACCCTGTGGCCTGAGAGCATCCTTCCTTTGGACGAGATGAATAATTCTGAGCGTGTTAAAGTGCCACACTGAAATAGCTAACTTCACGGTGCTGGACCTGAACCAGAGAGAGCCAAAACTGTTTACTGGATTATATAAAAGGGTTTGATAAAGTGATATTGGTAAAGTCTATACTACTGTATAAGAAAGCTAAAAAAAAATGCAGATGTTTCACAGTGAATAAATTTGCTTTAAAAAGTGCGTTCATCAGTCCGGTTAGAAGAACGCGGCAGAGATGCTGTTTTGGCTGCGCTTTAGGCACAAAATGTTTGCAAACCACTGATGTAGAGGTTTCTTTATTTCAGGCTACATCAGGAGAGTTTAGCTGCTTCTCAATGCTTCTAATCATAACCTCGTGACACGCAGGCAACTTCTAAGGTGCTTCTGAAATGCTTTCACTGTGGACTCTTTGTTTTACTGTGTGCTTGTTTTAAATTTGTGCAATACCAAAACCACGATGATGCATGTGGTGCAAAGTCCTGTGACTGTCAGCAGGTCACGTAGCAGTGGAGATAAAATGTGAGGCGACCGCAGAAAGGCAGAAGGAATAATGAGGTTTAAAAGAAGGAGAAAAGGGATATCTGACATATCATCCTCAGAAAGTTGAATAAGGTGAGGCAGGAATGCACTAACCAGCTAATTCCACATGTTCCAGCAAAAAGGCCATTAAGGTAGCCAAGTATGTTGGCAGGTCTACAGCTGAGAGTGTGTTCTTGCACCAGAAGTCATGCAAAGCTGCCAGATTTGGGAAATTTTAAGGGTTCTGACTCATACACTGAGAGTTACTGCAGATCCAGCCAATGTAAGCTTTGGAACAAATGCGGCTCTGTTTCACAAATGCCAGGCATGATGAATTTAGGCCAATGCTGGACCAAGAGCCTTTGGGTACTAGGATATAGTATTTTTGATTCTGGGCAGCCGTGAAGAGTAAAATGCTATTAACACGTCTGTCTGTTGTGTCAGATTCAGCTGTGAGAGCGTGCTGGTGGATTGATGAACAGCTGGACTACACATCGTTCCAGAGGTCGAAGGTTTAAAGAGGCCTCTAAGCCAGAGCCGCTGAGCAATCGAATGATTAACATTTCCTGTTGCGTTTCAGAGGCTCCTGGAAACAAACAGGGAAATAGTACCAACAATACGATTTCATCAATCAAAAAACTATTATTTCCAACTCAGATCATCCCAACTTTAAATCTCTCAATTGTCATTAGTGATGACAAGTCCTAAATCCGTACTATGTACATCGACTTAACTTTCTTTTACAATAACGTCATTTTTCACTCTCCCCATTTCATCAAATCAGTGCTTGCTTGGAAATAAAACATGCAAAAACGTCTTTCAGTAATTCCTGTCTGAATGAGCCCGAAGAGCAGTAAATGGAAGCAGGGCAGCACGTACACCTGCGCTGTTGCCTTCAGGTGATTTTCTCTGCGTTAATGCTGAACAGCGATGGAGGATTTTCAGGAACTCAACCGAGACTGTGGAGCAACACGGATTTGTTTTCCCTCTCACACGAGCTGTGCGCTCTTCATTCACGACCTTCTCGCTCTTATTTTTCTCAGAGACGCCGATGCCGGTCACCTGCCTGGACTCTGTCATCGCAGCAACCCTTGACCTCTAATTTGCGGCCGCTGTCAGAGGTGAAGTAACGCTCATCCCCTGTAGCGACGGTCTTTAAGCTCCTGAGGATTTCACAGTCAGCGTCAAACTGGATTTAACGAGAGCACTGAGCTCAGCCCACCTCTGCAAATCCACGCTAACCTGAACAAGCCTCGACTTCGGGTCTTGACCCTTCGTGTCAAGAATTTTTGAGATTCGATATGTGGGCGATTATGAGTGAAGGCCTGATCCTTCTGCTGAGTGACGAGAAGCTGCTGAACCCCTTAGCGGTGTAATCTCTACATGTGTCAGCCCGTTCTCTGATGCCTTACGTCTCACACTCGCCTCTTTTAGAACTTCAGGTGTATTTGTTGGACTTTCTCACACAGCGCTCGTATGTTAATTGTGTGTAGATTGTACATGTTGTGATGCTGTGACGATGATGCGCTCATCCATCATTGTCGACACGATGCTTGACGTATACGCTGCTATTTGCACGGCATTGTGGGATACCTCGGGTGCACGGTAGCGTACACTATACATGTTAACAGCGCTACAAAACTTTCAGAGGGGAGGAAAGTGAAGTTTTAGTTTGCAGCATCTATCGTTGAAAGCAAGGCGCATCTATAGACTGTATCGGTGCATCACACACATACCCATATAATGACTAATCAATGGCAGAGCTAACAGCTGACATGAGTGAGTTACATATAGAGAGAATAGATGAACCATGTTACAAATATGCATATTTCAGCTGTAGAGCTTGTTATTGTAACAAGGCACAGAGACCGATTAGATCCTGGATCTGCAGTTTTGGTGTTTTTGTGTTGATTTCATTTTTAGCTTTTTTTTTTCTGTGATTGATCACAAAACTCACAGGAACGAAACCTCATTCAGACGTTAGTGGAAACATCTAAATACCAGCTGCTGAAGAAGTCGTGGCCAAAATCTGCAGGTGTTCAAGTAAAACGGAGAAGTGATTCTCTCTGCGTGCTTTGTTGTAATCCTTTTATCGTTTTTTTGGATTTGGATGAAGTTTATGTGACAAGGGGACCAGATCAAACATAAATCCTATAAAAATGTGTTTAGTGTTAGAGCATCAACTTATTAAGAGACAAAGTAGAAGACAATAGTGAATGTTGACAGAGGAAGTATAAGAAAAGTGTCTGAAATCAGGACGTGATCATCTCCTCGATTATCAGAGCGCGTGCTTATAAGAGTCAGTTTTCTCTTGTTGTTTGATTCTTTGCCAGCATCTTGAACTTTCCAAATGCCCAAAACAGGATGAGGAAGACAAACATTTCCTGTGACTCTTTTAGACTTCTCCTAAAGATGTAAGATAACCGGACTGGGAATCATGTTCTTCCAGGACCGTGTCAGTGGTGAAGCCAAAGCAGACATCCTCCAGCCGGTGTCACGCTGCGAGGACGACACAGAGAGCAGAAGGCTGAGTGTGGCATGATAAAACACACCGGGCGAGGTGAGGAGCAGGAACATCAGCTCACTCTGGCTATTTGAGAAAGCCCCAAATATGTGCACAAGCTTACCTACTTTTATTTATTATTTATTTGTACTTTTTTTTACCTGCGAGTTGTGCAAACTTGTGTCATTGAATAATGTCAGATTTGAAGTATGACACAAAAATGTTCATATCTTAGTAGTTTTGTGATCATTGTTTCACTTTTGTTGTTTTAAACTCTAATTATTCTACCTTTTGTGACGTCTTTTTGTGTTTATGCACCTTGTTGTAGTCTATGTACTAATAAAACCAGCGTTCCTGTAACTGTGCACACGAATCAGGAAAACTGCACATTTTTTTTCTCTCAACACATGAAAATATTGTGTGAACTACTCTGACCAATAAAAAGCATCCAATTTTTTAAATGTGAGGTTTGCTGAATGATTAATGTGGAATAAACAGCATTTAATTTAAAATGAAGTCCAGTGAGTTAGAGCTCTTTTGCTTCTATGCTCTCTTATAGTTGGACTCATTCCTTTGACTTAACAGGTGAAAACTAAAAAAATATTTTGTGATGAAAATCAATAAAGAACCATATAATACGGTGGCCTCGGGAAATCAAACGCACCGAATCTTCAAAAAACGTCAGCAAATAGAAAAGTGCTGCAAAAGCTCACAAAACACAATCACAAAGTTTTTCTGTCCTTGAAGATTTTCAGGGGAAAAAACACCCAGATGATGTAGAGGTTTATAAAAAAAACACACATACTGACACATCCGCTGCATTTGGCGTTGCGGGGTTAACTTTTATCTGGCCTGGTACGCTCGTGTATACGCTACGAGGAGCTTTGAGGAAATCTTTGGTAAACACAGGTGTATTTATATATTTTTAAATCTCGTTCTTTATCAATATTCTTACTTTTGCACACTTAAGGCCACAAACAACACATACTGTTGTATTAGGTGAAGGACCGCTTTGCCTAGGTTAACCAACCTGTTCGATCTTATTAAACCAGCCTTAGTAACTCCTAATCCACCTCATTAATAACCATAAAGCCTCATCAGACAGACACGGAGCCCCCTTAAGAACCGCTCGTCTCCTTCAAGGATTCCTGCAACATCTGAAGGACTTGAGAGTAAATAAAGGAGAGAAAGAGACAGCGTTTGATAATTACTTTCAGTCAAGCTTGTCTCCGCCTCCCTGTGATTACACCGAAGGCTAAATCTAATCTTAACTGCTCACCAGCAAATTATGACGCAGCAAACTCTTTCAGTCTGGGCAGGTCGTGACAAGCCTGCTTATTACTATTAAGCCCTCATAAAGAGGCAGAGGTCCTGCAAACGCTTTGAAACTGTAAGTGTTCTTTAAAGACCGCCCCCTTTTCTAAAGCTTCTCCCACGATTTTGTAACTTGGGGATTGCTGTAGCCATAACAGGGTGGAAATGTTGGATTTGATGGCTTTGTTTTAATCTGTTCAAACCCTAAATATCTGGATGAAGCGATTGTTTCAGTCTCCACATTTCAGGGTGATACATAATCACAAATTTTCCTCTAAGTTCTTTAATGAGTCTTTCTCAGAAGTTGTCTGCTAACTTGACTGAAACTGAAGAAGTGGGCTCTTATAAGCCACAGAGAGCTCAGTGCTCGTCTGGGTGGGTTTATTATTCCCCGGTTGTTGTTTGGTTTAAAGAAGCAGGAGTTTTCTACCGTGTTTTTAAACAACATTCAGGAAACTGTGTGCAGTATCATTAATGCTTAAATAATGCTGTTAACTGCGGTTTGTCTGTCGTGACTCATCTTCACCACATCATCAAAAACCAAACGCTTCAAAGCTCCTTTTGAACTCAACTCTGATGTTCCAAAGCGTTTCTTCTTCTGACCTCAGGCCATATCTTTACTTCAGTTAATCTTGCAGTTCACTGTGCACCAGCGAGCGGCTGCTCGGCCCCAGATGATGAGGTGTGGAAGTGCACTCAAGCGGCTGATTCGTCTGCAAATGAAAAAAAAAAAACTCACACAGGAAGCCGAACGCTGTCAAACTGCTGTTTATTGCTCCCCGCATCAGCAAATGCGTCATTATGAAGTGCGGGACTGTTCTTGGGTTGTTTACATGTGTGCTAATTTTATAAATGAGGAGATTCAAATAAAATGATGCAAATAAAGAATTTTAACCTCCTGACGTCCACCAGGTTGCCAGGAATTTGTTTAGGTGTAGGTTTAGAGTTGGGTAGGGTTTTAGCTGCTTGCTGAACATGCATCATCTCATACATTTGAAGACGTGGCTGGTGAAAGGACGCTGGTTCGATTCCTGTCAGAGACACAGATCCTACCTAGCTCCTGTGGTGACCCCTTGTGGCACAGTAGCCATGTGACATTCACACTAACTTTAAAGTCACTAGTGAAAAACCGTCACGACTTGATGCAACTACCTTTACCTTTGTGGAAGTGACCCTGATGAATTTGACTTTGCCGATGGCGATGTTTCAGTCTGCCGCTGTTTGTCTTGCCTGGTCTGAGTTGATCCACTCAGAGTTGACTGGATCCAGCTGTTTTTAAAGGAAGCTCAGAATAGATACTCTTGTATTCCTCAAAAAAGACTCTGAAAGAGTTCCTACATGTACAAAGGGTGCAGGCCACCTTAAAACTGGCCTCCCGTTGGTGGCATGTGCTGAGTGTGCTCAGGTTTAGCTCTAAATGTTGGGAAATGAAGGGAGAACTATGGGATGTGAAGGGTCACTTGTAGTTCAGAGGCAGTGGGATCATCTGACAACATGCAGGATTTATCAGCAGCTCTGTGCAGGGGTCAGGTACAGCCGGGTAAGTCAGGTCAGAGCATCTCCCAGAACAAACTGACCTCTCCCTAATCCCAATTTACTTCCTGCAAGAGGGAGGGGAGGGGGGCTGCACTTTGTTGGAATTCACCCTGGGAATCCCTCCAGAGAAGCGGAGATGTTGATAACAAACTGCTGAGTCTCAGTGTGACACTGCAGAGGCAACTACAACGCATTTAAGCATATGAAAATATACGTAAAGGAGACTTGTGGTGGTTTTCCTTTTTCTCTGTGATATTTATACAGTTCAGTGATGGATGCTCACATTAACCATCGCAACTACTTTCAAATAAATTTGGTCAGAATAAAGGCAAGTAATCCTTATGTAAGAGCCAAACACTCGGCATGATGCCAGTGACATGTGATCTCAGTATGATCTTCTCGGGCAAACAGCTCTGACCCTCTGCTTATGAGAAGCAGCCAATCAGAGAAAAATGGGCTTACAGGGAGAAGCACTAAAAGCCTGTTGGTCACTGAGGAACGATGAACTGAAGAGCTGCACTAAGGCCAATTATACGATAAATAAGAATTTTACTTTAATAGAAAGGTACTTTTAGCCGCTGCCTTATTTCCAAAGGGGTCGATTTTACACCACATTTCTGATCCAACCCTCCCATTTATCTGTTCTCTGGATCAGAGCTAGGAGTAGAGCAGCTGGTGACCACTCTTGGATCTCGGATCTTTCACAGATAAGGTGAATTTTACAACCACTTTATTATTCTTTTATTTTATTAAATTTTTTTGATGAAGAATTACTTTGAACAGTTCACGTGAAAATTTTATTTATTTGAAGAGTGCTAACTTTGTAGCTCTGGTTTTATGTGGAGCAATTCAAAACATCAACTCTTTGCAGACATTGCCATCTAGTGTCAAACTGTGGGTAATGCCGCTAGGAAAACATCGATATCCGTTTTATTACACTTTCGCCAAACCTTTCCACTGCCCTTAAACACATGTAAACACATACACATAATCCCAACGAGTGAACACTAAAATATCAATAGTGGAGCATGCTGAAATGGGTCAACTGTTTTTCTAAAACGTAAAACCAGTTTAAAAAAAAAGAAAAGATTATTATTTTGTAACATCTGGTCCAATAAACGGATGACAGTTTCTTCAGTCTGTGCATCAACAAGTGCGTCCGGCCTACCAAGACCTCGGAAAAACGCGAGTAAAGTAAACAGCAGGGGGCGCCCTAAAGCAACGACTGACGAAAGACTGAGCACAAAAAAGAAGTAATTCAACTAAAACAAGCGCAGAGAGAATTTTCGGGCCATAAAAATATGTGAGTAAATGTTTGTACTAAATACAAACAATAAATAAAATGAATCATTTTTTTTGAGGATTGAACTCAGAAAGGAACAAAACACGAGCTTCACGTTTGGAGACACTGCTCGGTCGCACATCTATATGTAGCAGCACAGCAGTGATGAAATGATCATAAAGCAGCATTAAGTGTTTTATAATCCTTAAGAAATAAATGAAAATAAAAACGCGCGTATAAATCAAGCGCGTCGTTAGGAGCACACAGGTACGTTTTCTTCACGCTTCTGCTCTGAGTGCACACCGCTCGCGCGTGCACGTGCGTACGGATGCGTGTGCGCGCAGGCGGAGGATCGCCGCGGAGCCGTACCGTGTAGCAGGCACAAGCCGCTGGGCGCGCAGGAGAAGCCGCAAAAAAATCCAGCAGCCGCTACTTGAAGCTGCCAGGAGCGCAGAGAACGCGTCGGAACTTCAGTGCAGACGGTAAGAGCCGCTCCATCGCCCCACTCTCCTCATTTACTGCCCCACGGAGCCGCTCACACGCTCGCGGTTCTTTTATTTTCTTTATTCCTTTTGTCTTTTCCCATCTCTCCGTTTGGAGAGCCGCGCGGAGCGAGTGCAGGGGATGAGACAAAGGATGTGGAGATGTCGGGAAAAAAGAAGGAAATCACATATTTTTTATTAAAAAAATGGTGAAATTAGGAAACTGTTAAATTCAGTTTTCTTCTGTGCTTTTTTTTTTCTTCTCTTTTTCTTTTCCAGGCGACAAAATGTGCACGAGTTTAAAAAGGGGTGTGTACAGTCTGGGGGAGCACGCGCTCAGACAAGCTCCCGTTTTTCTCACTTTTATTGAAAAAAAAAGCAAAAATCACCTGGACCGCGCTTAAAGTGCGACCGAGTAGTGCGCTCTTTATTATTTATTGATCACTTTGGTATCGTTTATGATTATATATTTTCCACAGACTGCTCAGCACCGCAGAGGGGAAAGGGGGGGGGGGGGCCCCCCCAAAAT